>VMDO01001836.1:176982-186982 GCA_007922755.1 Pedetes capensis
AACTAGGGTCCCTCATGACAGCCTGAGGGGCTGACCCCTAGTTGACCCCAGGGCTCATCCCACTCACTCACACTAGCCCCTCCCATCGAGTGAGCAAAGATGGCCCCCGGCCAGCTTGACCTGCCCTAACCACCCTAATTTTGATTGGCTCCCCTCACCACTTTCAGGTAATAACTGTCCCCACCTGGCAGGTATGTCAATTTACCCGCTGTACCTGTCAGGTGTGTGCCCTGATTGGCTGAACCCCACCATGTGACCCTTCCAGGACCCTATAAAAGCAGGGCTCCTGGACCCCATCTTCACCCTACTGAACCTCATCCTTTGATCCTCACCTCTCTGACCATCTCCTGGACCAGCTCTCCCTATTCCAGCAAGACCTTCTAGCAAGCCGGCGAGATCAAGCCCAGGGGCCCCGAAGAGCCGAAGGCATCTAGCAAGCCACGAAGAACCTCCCAATTCCTCCCATCCTTGGGAAGGAGGGAGGTAAAGAAGGCGAGCCGCGAGAGTCAAGACCATCAGACCTCCACGGAACACCAGCGGCTGTGTCTGTGCCTTTAAGGCTGAGCTGTACCAGCACTTAGCCTGCAGCATTCCATGCTGCAGGCCTAGAGCCAGCACTTAAAGGGATAGAGCTCTGCTCTATAGGGTCTGCTTGCTCCTTGCTCTCCACCAGGGGAGCATCCCAATAAACCTTACCTACCCTTGTTTAACCACCAGAAGGTCTCCGGAGGTCCTTCTTTCCTGACACCCACCACATTGTTATGTTGAGGGTTTGGCCCTAATCTTGGCCCGGTTAGAGCTAAAACCCCAACAGCTAATTGTTTTGAGAGTGGGCTACGGGGTCTTTCTCCCTAATCTGTCTTAGTCTGGAAGCTCAGCTGAAAACTGTCCACCATAAGTGGCCTTGCTGGTATCTGAAACACTGGTGGCATACCTTTCAGCATCACAGCAACACACAAGCTCCCACAGCACAACAAGCTGACCAGTTAGATATATTAAATCCATTTGCATCTTGGGCTGGGGTTTAGTTCAGTTAGTAGTGCGCTGCTCCCCACCTTCTGAGGAGAGGAGTTCTGTCCCCAGCACTGCAAAACTGGGAGACCTGGCAGTCCACTCCCAAAACAATCAGCCACTGAAAACCCTTATGAGGGTTACTCTGAGTGGGACCTGACTGGATGGCACCTAACATCCTTTGCAGCTTACAATACTTTCAACTTGTGATGAGTTTGCCAGGACACAACTACACTGTAAGTTAAGGAACATTTGTATTTATAAACTATCCCCTCACATATAAGTGGTTTCATTTTACAAATTATATTATTATTTTTATTTATTTATTTATTTTTATTTTATTTTTTTGCAGTACTTTGGGGCTGAACCCAAGCTTTCACACATACTTTTCACAAGTGTTCTATCACTGGGCTGCTCCCCCAGGCCTTTTCTTTCTTTCTTTTTATTTTCTTTCTTTCTTTCTTTCTTTCTTTCTTTCTTTCTTTCTTTTTTAAACTTCTCAGTCAAGGTCTCACTAAATCCTGCAGGCTGCCTCTAGTCTGGAACTCTTTATGCCTCTGTCCCTTCCTCCTGAGTCTTTGTGATTACAGGCCTGTGCCACCACGTCCAGCTTATTATTTAGTAGAGTTAGGGTTTGCCTCTCTTCCAAATGAAATTATAATACTATATCAATTCATCTTGGATAGGATAAGTAATCTTTCTGCTAATTTATACATTTCTAGGATGCCTGCAAATGAATGTCACTCTTACAATCTTCTTAAATTTTTCTTGCACACAGATTACATTCTCTACTTTTACTATTTCTATACTAGGTGACTCTGGGCAACAGCTAATGAAATCAGAAGTAAGCCAATTTATGAAGTGGCGAACAGAGGTAGCCTAAATGTAAAACTCACTCAATAGAGACAGACTATGTTAGAATGTGACTGGCTGAACCAATTAAATTCTTGCTTTGGAGGGATTTGAGTAGGGAGTCGACTGTAAAAGATAGCAGTTGATAGTAGCAGCAGAAGCTGAAGAAGACTCCATCATTATTCACAAGAGCAACTGAATTAAATACAGAGTATGCCTGAATCCCTTAGCAGTGAGACATTGAGTCATACAGAGTGATGAGAGTGGGATCAAACAGTTATTTATTGCTAGGGTTTAGATAAAATTATTTTTAATGGGTTTTTAATTTCTAGAACTTCTGGCTTTGCAGTGTTTAACCACTATTCATTCCACAAATACTTATCAAGTATCTATTGGCCAAGAGCATATTCTAAGTGGAAGCTTATGTTTCAGAGGCCAAGAGTGTTTTCATAATTTTATCTGTATTTTTATAGCAAACTTTTATCCCTGAATTAATCTTAGTATGCTTTTGTTCCTTACAGTCTGAGTCTCACTAGTAACACTCTTGTTTTCCTTTTAATAAGCACTATTTTATTTTATTTTTATTTTATTTACAAATACTAATTCATTACATCTTTAAAATTCTAAAAGTACCTAAATTTTATAAAGAGGAAATGAAGGCAAAAAAGAGGTAAAAAAGTCATCGAAAGTACTGAGTGTGATCTATGATTACTAGATGCGTAACCACCTTTTTAATTTATGTCGTGTGACTCTAGTGCTCATGTTTTTCACAGCTTTTCTATGTTGCCTTTTAAAATTGTGGTAGAATTCCCTCTGTGTTCTCAGTAATTATATTCATGTGGATTTATTCTATTATATACTGCTTATCCTGTATCTCTCAATTAATTTTATCTTTCTTGAGGAAAGGTATTCAAGTCATTAATATATATCTTTGCAACTATCTACAGCAGAGGGACAGTAAATATTATGGGATGGTGAGTGGTAAGATACTAGTTACATTGGTTGCTGGTATAGCTGATAATACTAGTAATACTAGTTTTTTTGAACTCTTCCCAGAACCATCAGTCATTTGGAGAAGCACATAGTATCATATACAGTAACATCATGATGAATCACAGTGATTTTCAGAGGAATATGCATGTTAACTTATCTTTTATATATGCCAGGAACTCTGAGTCACAAAGTGACTTGACGTAACATAACTGGTCTCAATGTACTGAAGTAATTCCTGTGAAAGATTATTTACATTGTCTGTTATATAATATTATTGAGAAAGTGTTGTATTATTTTTTCCTTTGCTACACAGTAAATCTCATTGGTTAAGGTGCATTTTTTCACTTTCTTTGTTGTTGTTGTTAGGTGCCCTTGAGTCGGTATCTAACTCATAGCAACCCTATGTACAGCAGATAAAACACTATTGTCAGTGCTTTTCTGTTATGCATAGGGTTTTCAATGGCTGATTGCTTTTTGAGAGTGGGTTTCCAGGTCCTTCTCCCAAGTCTACAGCACCTGGCATTCCCAGGCAGTCTCCCATCCAAGTACTAACTAGGTCCAACCCTGATTAGCTAAAATACATATACAACATCCACTTGACCTCATGGACCCCCTTAAGTTTACAACAGTGGTAGACAATGAATGCAAAATATTATGTTCACATGAAATTACTTACGAATATGTTTTCAATATGATCTATCTTCTCATTTTTGTTTAATAGATTTAATTTTGATATAAATTATCAAGCTCTCATATCTACCATGGATGTTTTCAATATTTATTCAAAAGCCCCACTGGGGCAACATTTGCTAAATTTTATTTATAAGGTTTTTCTGTTTGTTTTGTTCTTTTGTGTGGTACTGTGGAATTGAACCCAAGGCGTCACACACACTTTTGTAGGTATTTGCCAGACATCTTTTAGTGTTTTTATTTTGAGACAGGGTCTCATTAAGTTATGGAGGCTGCTTCTAGCCTCAAACTCTCTATCCTTCTACCTCTGCCTCTCCAGTCACTTGGAATTACAGGCATATACCAAACTTGCCTGGCAGTTTGTTAAAATTTAAAGTTGCACTTATTCTATTAAAGCCAGCTAGTAAACAGAGAATTAATGTGTCCAAAATGCTGTGAATGGCTTTCAATTTTATTTCCTGAAGTGTGAACCTATTACCAAGGAAACATAATTGCAAATGGTAGCTAACATTCCCGGCTGTCTGCATCTCTCCATGGTTTATATGTACCCTGAGCTCATTGTGCAGTGTTGAGGGCAGCTTCCATTCTTGTTAGGTTTATAAATGCATTATTAATTCACAAAGAACTAGGCATAATTGCTTGGAAACAATGCTGCCTTTTTCCTTTTCAGTAAGAAAGCAACAAATTAGAGGATCACATTGATTAGAAATAATTTCACCAATTTAAAAACTCAGGAGTGATAGAATTGGAAGGAATTTGGAGACCACTGAGAGGTAAAACAAGCTCAGAGGTTATCATGGTAACAGTATTTATCCTAAATCACAATAAATAATCTAGATAATTGTAAATTGAGTGTTGATAATGGCAACAATGTGATTTACAGGTCACTTAAATTTTGCCTTACAATAATGTCATTTTCTAGGACAAATAAAAGGACATTTTATTACTTTTAGTGACCTTTTAAAATTATATTAAATCTTTACTATACACACTGCATTATATTATGATTTACGTTCCCTTTTACTCTCAACTTCCCAATTTCAAGACGTGTGTGGCCATAAATTCTGAGTGTAAGAAGTGACTACTGTATGGAAATACATTATTTGATCTATTTTTAAAAAGTAATATAACTCTTTCTATGGAGGGACAAAGGCATAAGACAAACATTGCTGTTGTTAGGTGCCTTGGAGTCAGGTCCAACTCATAGTAACCCTGTGTACAACAGAAGGAAACACTCCCCAACATTGTTCCATGCCCAGTACTATTGTCAGTGCTTCTCTGCTATTTATAAGGTTTTCCATGGTGAATTGTTTCAGGAATGGGTTGCCAGGTCCTTCTCCCTAGTCTGCAGCACCTGGTGTTCCCAGGCAGTCTCTCATCCAAGGATTAACCAGGCCGACACTGCTTAGCTTCTGAGATCAGGCAGGATCGGATACCAGGGTGCTATGGCTGCAGACATAAGACAAACTAATAGGCCATCAATTAGATTGGTGTTTATATCTAGGAAGAATATTTATATTTAACTTTTTAAGGAAATGATTAAAGAAGGTAGGGCATGCTCATCTTGACAATTGTCTCAATTGCCACAATAACCAACATTTAGTAATTGGTTATATTTCATTGATTTATTTATAAGATAACCATATATTTATTGATCACTTACTAGATATGTCTGAATATTGAGGTTCCAAAAATAAATAATAAGTGGACCTTACTCTACAGAATGTAGGTTTAATGATGACATGTAAACAGAGGAATTACTGTCATGTGGTATTAACACTTAACTGGTGACCTGTCCTAACTGGAACATAACCAGTGACATTAGGTCACTAAGACCTCTATCCTTTTTAAGGATGCATAGTTATTTCTTTTAGTTACAAACATCTTTATGTTTTAGTTTAAACCTTTCTTAAAATACTTTTCCAGGTTCAGCTATAGAGTATATATTTTTTAACATTTTACAAACAAAATTAAAACTACTGAATTACAATTTATTGACAGTAATTTGAAAAAAAGAAAAAAAACCTTTGGCACTTAAAATGAAAATCCCTTTTTGATATTTTTAATTGAGTAAAAAGGATACAGGTCTTAGAGACCCAGTGTCACTGGTTATGTTCCGGTTAGGGCAGGTCACCAGGTACTTGTTAAAGATATAAATTAGGGAAACCATGGGAGTTTTCTGTTGATTCTGCTTCTTATTAGTAAACTTTTAACTCACTCCATTAAGTGGGAGGCTGTAAAAACTACTAGTCTTGTGTATGACAAAGGGCTCACCTATGGTTGCCTGCATGCATGCATGCATGGAGTCATATTTACATATTGAGGTAAACATCTTGATGACTAAGTGCAACACTAGGCTATGACTTTCAGCACTTATTACAAAAAAACAAAGAGAATCTATACATTTTTGGCTTCAAGCACTTTTTCTTCACTTCTGATTTTTTTTCACTAGAAATCACTAGAAAAAATTAACTTGTCTTAGATGTACTTAGGGTATCGTTAGACCAACCCCAAAGTTTCGAATGCTTTTATGCAGACCAAGTGTCTTGTCTACTGTGGTATTTGTATTTCCAAAGTGTGTGTTTCTCTTGTTCTCTTAAAAATACCAAGCAGGCATTGCAAACCTAATAAATCTCTACAAAATTGAAAAACCTGAGGATAACAAGGGCAGAAATTAACTTGGAAAATGCAAAGGAAGACAACATATTTGTCTCAGAACATTGTAATTGCGTTCTTGGCTCATTGACTTTATAATAGTTTCTAACTTGTCAAAAAGAGGCACATAAAAGTATTCATGGAAAACCCTTGTGACTTATTTTAACCATCACCATTACTTGGCTTATGTGCTTGCTTTTCAGGTTTTGAAAATGACTCTTAAGTGGTTTGTAAGCTGGAACAACACTTTCAGTAAATTTTGTTAATAGTAAATATACAGAAATTGCAAGAAAACTCATGATTTCAAGTTTTATGTTGAACATCAAATGAACAATAAAAAATAACCATCAAATTGTTAAATAATAAACACATACTTATGTGTTTATGTGTGAGTGATGAATAGATCAAAGATGCTAAATTTACTTCTTTCTTTTTTCTCAGTACTGAAGACTGAGCCCAGGACCTTGCATATGCTAGGCAAGTGCTTTACCACTGAGCTACATCCCGAGCCCTTTTATTTTTATTTTATGACAGGGACTTGCTAAGTTACCCAGGCTGGCCTTGAACTTGTGATCCTCCTGACTAAGCCTCTTAAGTAGCTGGAATTACAGATGTGTGTCACAACGCTCAGCCTGCAGCTGTAGCCCTGTGGCACCCGATCCCGTCAGATCTCGGAAGCTAAGGAGGGTGAGGCCTGGTTAGTACCTGGATGGGTGACAGCTTGGGAACACCAGAAGCTGTAGGCTTGGGAAAAGGACCTGGCAAACCCCTCCCAAAAATCAATCTGCCATTGAAAACCCTATGAACAGCAAAGAAGCACTGACAATAGTGTTTACCCTGTTGTACAGAGGGTCTCTATGAGTCGGATACCGACTCGATGGCACCTGACAACAACAACAACATATTACAATTTTAGCAGACTCAGCATGGTTTTTGAGGGATAATGCTAGTTCCTATGTTGTTCAATTATGCTGAACTTAGAGTTACAGATTACTTGTATTATTTTCTTCCTAAACTATTACACACAATAAATGTTGATTTGTTGTATATTTTATTTTTCTTTGGGATAGCATAAAGATGAATCAAGTAATTCTATCCAAAAGCTTTCAGAATTAGAGATTCAAGCAAGGTACGAAAGTTCTTAATGTCTAATTAAAATATTTCTGTTTAATTATTAAATAGAAATTGAATTTAAGAATGAAATTTAGCCATGTGTTGAAAACCAGAAATATTCAAAGCATTTGAATTAACACATTTTTTGTAGTTTTACTATCTCCATTAAGACACCTGTTACTTTGAAGGAAATGATTTTAAATCATATGGTGAAATAAGGCAAATACCATGACATGTAGTTGGAAATAAAACTTGGTCATTTTGAAAGGGATTTTAATAGTCCACAGATGATTATTTCTCTTAAATACTTGAAATACTGTGTATCTTTTACAATATTAGTGGCCAGTTAACTCAGTCAAAGAAATTAAATCAGTTATGTCAGTATTTTAAGATGGGCATAGCTCATATCCTGGAATGACAGACTAAGAAAGAATTTATCTTTTCTCCTTCCTTTTTCATGTAAAGTTACCTACATGTAGCATTTTCAGCCTTTTGGTGTTCAGCCAGTTGTGGAACTGTAATTAGACATTAAAATGAAGCACAGAGAAGTGGAATATGAACTTAATATTAGACTATAAACGGTGATGAGATTTTTTCATGTTATCTTGACTTCAAAATTAATATATACTACCATATATTTCCACTTCTTAAAACTAACTCAAGAGAGCAGCCTGGTCCTAATTATGGTCGAATATTTCCATGAAGAACCCTTAATGAAATTGGAATGATATTGGAAGAGAAAATAGGTACCTTGGAAAATAGGTACCACCATCACATTAAAATTCCTTTTCTGTTTCTATTTTATACTTTATACTCATTTAAATTTTACATTTTTTCATGATATATTTTGTCAAGCTTTACAGTAAATTAGTCACCAAAAGGAAATGGATAATATTCATTTTTTACTTTCTGATCCTTCTTACTACAATTTGCAGATTAAGATTCTAGGCCAGGCTCTAGTACTTACTAGAATCAGTAGTACTAAGCAAACATCTTTAGGCTTTATTTCATTTCTTATAAAATAAAGGCTTTGGGTAAGTTATCCCCCAAAACTCTATGTAGTGAAGCTGTTACTATATGATTGTACTGCCTTCTTGCATCTTTTTCTTTTTTTAACTTTAACATACCCTTTTATGGCAAAATATTGCCCTCAATACTGAGTGAAATCAGACTTACTTGTTTTTGGAATGACATTTACAATTCCCAGACCAATGAGAGGGAGCCATCTTGTGGCGTACATGCAGAGTGGCTTATGTTTTATCTAGATTTATAAGGTAAAAGAATGCGTAATCTTTGAAAATATAAGAACCTTAGATTCCTTGTGAATGTAATCTAAGCTTTTAATTTACAGATAATTAAAGCCTCCAATTGTGGATATGAGTAATTGTTCTTTAGATAATTGAGATTTGTTTGAAATAAGGGTATGAACACAGAGGTTGCTACTTGTAATTATTTGTTTATTTAGTGAAAACCTTTCACTATGTACTGAGTTAGGAGTTGTAATGCTTAATGAAGATACCAAAGGGGTTTGAGCCATCTCATTTAGGAAATAATTTTAGAGGACAGAGTAACGGCATTAAAACGAACAACTTCGTATCACCTCTTATGTTCTTCAGTTATATTACTGTCATGAGAAACAAATATAATTGATAACTTACAGGTTTAAGGCTGGGATTTAGTTCAGTTGGTAGAGCGCTGCGCTGCAGTCTCTGAGGCCCCGAGTTCAAATCCCAGCACCACAAAAATGGGAGAAGGGCCTGGGAATCCACTCCCAGGGCACTCCCGAAATAGCCATTGAAAACCCTATGAGGGTCTCTATGAGTCGGATACCGACTTGATGACACCTAACAACAACAACAACAACAGTGATGGTATATGAGCTCATCATTTTTTGTTTAATAATATAATATATAATACATATTAAAAGGTAAGCACGTTAACATAAATAATAATAAGGCACTTAATAAAAATATACTAACAACATTTGGGAGAAGGGCAGGGCAATCCACTCCCAAGGCAATCCCGAAACAACCATTGAAAACCCTATGAGGGTCGCTATGAGCCGGATACCGACTCGACGGCACCTAACAACAACAACAACAACAACAACAACATTAGTATTAAATACCATGACATTGTTATAACATCTTTTTTCATGAATCCAAATGTTTGATCACTTAACTTCCATAACAATGTAAAAAGCTACTTCAAACAATTCAGCATACATAAATGAATTGATTTGAAGTAAATTGCAAAGACTTCCGTCTCCACTTATTTCTTACTATTCCTTTTCTTTCAACCTACAAATAAGTCACTTGACTTGGAAAGGTGTTCCATCTTACTATATGCAAAGCATCAATTTAAATTTTATCATTTTAGAAAGAATTGACCCATTGTTTAGAGAAAATTGATTACCTAGGAAAGGCACCAACATAAAGTGCAAGTAAAATAAGCCTTTTGTCTATGACATAGGTTTCCCCCAGATGTTATTTCCTTCCTTGCTTTGCTACTTAAAATGGATGAAGCTTTTCTCTTTGCCACTCCTTGAGGTTTTCTACTGTATTAACAGTGCAGACTGGGGGGAAAAAAAATGACTGCTGATGAAAAGACGGGGCAAAGAAGACCTAAAGATGATAATAATACCACTAGTTATGTTTCTAACTTAAATTCTGGTATTTTTTAAAAT
>VMDO01001837.1:0-67042 GCA_007922755.1 Pedetes capensis
ACCACTTTGCTTGCTGAAAATGAAGAGGATTTAAAACATTTACTGATGAAGATCAAAGATCATAGCCTTCAATATGGGTTACGACTAAACATCAACAAAACAAAAATCCTTACCACTGGGTCAGCACGCAACTTCACATTAAATGGAGAAAAGATTGAGGTTGTCCAAGATTTTACTTTGCTTGGCTCTATAATCAACATCCATGGAAGCAGCAGTCAAGAAATCCAAAGACACATTGCTCTAGGAAAAGCTGTGGCAAAAGACCTCTTTAGAGTATTGAAAAGCAAAGATGTCACGTTGAAGACGAAGGTGCGTCTGACTCATGCCATGGTATTTTCAGTGGCATCATATGGTTGTGAAAGCTGGACATTGAACTAGAGAGACAGAAAAAGAATTGATGCTTTTGAATTGTGGTGCTGGAGACATCTATTGAATATACCATGGACTGCCAAAAGAACCAACAGATCTGTCCTAGAAGAGGTACAACCAGAGTGCTCCTTGGAAGCAAGAATGGCCAAACTGCGTCTTACATATTTTGGACATGTAGTCAGGAGAGAACAATCCCTGGAGAAGGACATCATGTTTGGAAGAGTGGCAGGTCAACGGAAAAGAGGAAAACCATCCACCAGATGGATTAACACAGTGTCTGCAACAATGGGCTTAAACATAAATAAGATGGTTTGCCTGGCACAGAATCGGCAAGTGTTTCGATCTGCTGTACATAGGGTCGCTATGAGTCGGACTCGACTCGACGGCACCTAACAACAACAACAACATGATGTGCCAGGGCTGGGATTTAGCTCAGTTGGTAAAGTGCTGCTCTGCAGTCTCTGAGGTCCCGAGTTCAATTCCCAGCACCACAAAAATGGGAGAAGGACCTGGCAACCCACTCCCAAGGCAATTCCAAAAACAATCAGCCATTGAAAACCCTATAAAGGTTGCTACGAGTTGGGCAGGACTCGATGGCACCTAACAACATTATGTGCCAGGCATTGTTCCTCCCAACATGATATAGTAGAAAAAACAATTTTTAAAACCCTTTTTATTACGCTTGTTGAAGTTTCCTACTTTTAGTTTTGAAAGTTGCTATTGTTCAGGTGCCATGGAGTTGGGTCTGACTCAGAATGACCCTATGTACAACAGAATGAAATGCTCCTTGACACTGTGCCATGCCCAGCACTATTGTCAGTGCTTCTCTGCTATTCATAGGGTTTTTAATGGCTGATTGTTTCAGGAGTGGGCTGCTGGGTCCTTCTCCCAAGCCTACAAGACCCAGTATTCCTAGGTGGTCTCCCATCCAAGGACTAACCAGACCTGACCCTGCTTAGCTTCTGAGATCTGATGGGATGGGACTCCAGAGTGGTACAGCTTCAGGCTTTTAAAGTTAGATGAAAAAAAGAACAATTAAAAATAAGATGCTTTATTCTCAGTATCTTCTTTGATATGACTTTAAGTGGAGACCATTTTTCTTTCCTCCTTTTTAAGCACGATACTTGATGAGCCTAGAAGTTCCCTTTTCCTGCCATGCATGAAGCAGCTCTTGCCTTTGGCTTCACCTGAGTGTTTCACATGAAATCAGAGACCAAGGTCCCTGGAGGCCACCTCTGCAATGTCTGTTCCTTCCCTAATTTCCCTTTAATTTCCACCATAAGACACAACAAGCTTGTTATGCTTCACATGGAACATTGCAAATACTTCCAACTTCCTTTACTTCTTCAATCTATTGTAAAAAATGCTGCCAAGTTAATATTCCTAAAATGTGTTTCTGAGCATAGAATCACCAGCTGACTCCAGGTCTTAGTGGATTGATCTCATTTCTTATGAAATTGAATACACACTACACTGACAAACCTTCAGTTGTCTCTCAACCGGGCACTGGCTTATATTTCCAGCCTTTGGTCTGCCTGCTCCCTGAACTGAAGCCAAACACTCACAGTTCCTCATTCTTACAGTGGCTTTTAGGAGTCTGTGCTTTTGCCTTTTCTAATTCTCAACAAAATTATGTTTTTTTGTCAAGTCCATCTCAGATGAAAAATAATCTTGAAAGCTTTTCTTTGCTTCTATTGTGACCTGATATGGTTTCTCCTTCCTGGAAATGCCAAGATTGACTTTGGTGGAACCATTCTCATGGCATTTCTTATGTGCTAATATGCTTATAATGTAATTATTTTCTTGTCTGATTTCTTTTATTAAATTTCATATGTGAACTACAAGATCCAGCACAAATCTATGCATTTAATAGAACACAAAGATTTGCCTAATTCAGTGGTACCTAAATTTATACAGTCATCATAATTTTGGAAAAACTCAGATCCTCATGTACTTCCTTAAGCAATTCTGATTTATTAGGTAGGTATAAGTGGAGGCCCAGAAATCTCTGCCTACAACCATACCACCCTGGTACCAGTCCAATCTTGTCAGAGCTCAGGAGCTAAGCAGGGCTAGGCCTGGCTGGGAGGAGGATCCAGCAGCCCACTCCTGAAATGATCAGCCATTGAAAACCCTATGAAGAGAGAAGCACTGACATTGTGTCAGGCAAGGCACAGTGTTGGGGAGTATTTTGTTCTGTTGTATATAGGGTTGCTATGAGTCAGACTCAACTAGATGGCATCTAACAACAACAACAACAACAACAACAACAACAACAACAACAATGACATCTCTGTATTTAGAAATTCCGATGATTAACAAAATTTGAGAAACCCCAGCTCTACTGAACAAAATTTATATATATATATCTTGATTACTATTTGAAAAGAAGTGTTTCCCAGCAAGACGAGATCTAAAATGTCTTAACTTATTTTAGCAAGTCCTATAAGCTCAGTGGGTAGACCACTGCGCTGCAGTCTCTGAGGCCCTGAGTTCAATTCCCAGCACCGCAAAAATGGGAGAAAGGCCTGGCAATCCACTCCTAAGGCAATCTCGAAGCACTCAGCCATTGAAAACCCTATGAGGGTCGCTGAGTCGGATACCGACTCGACAGCACCTAACAACAACAACAATACAGGCAAGGGCTGGGATTTAGCTCAGTTGGTAGAGCACTGCACTGCAGTCTCTGAGATCCCAAGTTCGATTCCCAGCACCACAAAAATGGGAGGAGGACCTGGCAATCCACTCCCAAGGCAATCCCAAAACAGTCACCCATTGAAAACCCTATGAGGGCCGCTATGAGTCAGATACGACTTGACGGCACCTAACAACAACAAATGAAAACAATACAGGCAAATAGGATGCTGTAGTTTGTTTACATCTTCACCATGTAGTTCCCTAAAACAAATGATTTTTTTTGTCTTATTTTGTTCTTCTTGCTCATGACTTGGTGTTTTTCAGTAATGGCATTTTACCAGTTTATTCTTAGGGCCTGGGCTGGGAAGGTAAGAATTAGAGAAGGAATGTTGGGGCTTGGGAGCAGGGAGGGTCAGCTACAGTGTGAAATGTCTAAGGTCTGTTTCTCTAGATTCTCATGTGTCTTGGGGAGCAATGTGCAACCTTGAGTGGACTCCGATTTGTCAAGAAGGGCCCAGGGCCCTTGATCTCTCCCTGACCTCCACATGGCAGCCTTAGGCTGCTGGCAGGGACTTCGTTGGAAGAGACTCTGATGAGCTGTCTCTCCTCTAGCAGACGACTGCAGGCTTTTTTCTCATTGCTGCAGCCAACACGAAGGATGCTGGAGGCTGCACCTGCTGGTCTTGTTGCTGGCCCTGAAGGCCTTGGCTGAAGGCACAAATAGGAGGAATTTGTTCTTTTATATACAAATAACTATGTCCATTAATTCAGGGCAACAATGAGAATTTCCTTTATAGGAAAAGAATGCAAAAGAAAATCATGCGATTAATAAGTATAAATGATCTCGTAGCAGTAAATTTTCTGAATATCACTTACATAATGTGTTGGAACTGAATCTGTTGGGGGAAAAGAGACCATCTTAATTTAATTGGCTCTACTGGCAAGGATACTATTAATGAAGCAGATGTCTTTCTCTCAGCTTCCCGGAATGCTTTGATACCAAGTGAAATTTCCTTCCTTTGATGAGAAAGAGTGTAGTTAATACCTCTTTAGGAATTGGGCTGCTCCATTTTCTAATATAGTTTTAATAACTGTCAGCAGACTTTTTTCATGGAAAAAGGTTTCTCTTGATTTGTTGTGCCCTGAACAGTGTATTCTACCTCCTCTTTAAATACTACTCAGGTGAGGTAAATGTTCTGAAATCTGTGGCAATATCTCCTAATTTAAGCTTATATTTGAGTATCCACGTTTCAGTGACGCCCTCCCCCCAAGGGTGATGGTCTTGCAGTACATTTGCAAGATAAGAACTAGGGTGGACGTACAGGAAAAGGGGAGGAGCTTTAGAGCGTAGTAGAGCTGGGCTCAAGTCTTGGGTGACTTTGGGCAAGTCACTCCACCTGTGTGGGAGACACAGAAGACAGTGGTATACTTCATACCCTGGGTTATTTTTGAAATAATTCAATGCTACCATATTTGCAGAAATGTCCAACTTCTATTCTGTGCTAAATAAAAGTCCCTGTACTTGGGAACTCACAAACACATGGGAACATCACAATGGAAAATCTCATGAGCCCAGAGAAGACACCTACATGCTCAGAGTTGCCAGACATGGTGACACCAAGCCTTGTTTGATGTGGGCCAAAAGTAAGACTTCAGCACCCAGATCCCTTTGGAAGAAAGGTACTATATTGGTACCTGGATAGGAGACTGCCTAGGAACACCAGATGCTGTCAGCTTGGGAGAAGGACCTCGCAACCCCCTCCCAAAAATCAATCTGCCATTGAAAACCTTATGAACAGCAGAGAAGCACTGACAATAGTGTTTCCCCTGTTGTACAGAGGGTGGCTATGAGTCCGATACCGACTTCATGGCACCTAACAACAACAACAACATAAATTGATGATAAATCTTCCTTGCACAGAGAACAAAATATCCTCTTTCAAAGGAAACATTCATAACACTTAAATAAAATAAAATAAGTCAAGAGGAAAATGATAATGATAAAGTAAAACTTTTAGGATAATATACTATGTCACTGATGCTCTCTAGGTGAGTTTTAGCTTTTCACCAGGTTCCAAATACTGAGACACTTTTGCCTTTGCACATAAGCAAATTACTTATTATGATTGTTTTCCAATTTCCTGATTACTTGCTTATTTCTGGGCCACTTTCAGAACAGCAATGTCTGGTGACAAATCTAGATTTTGTAATCACATCTTCAGTAGACTGCTACCAGTCCAGAAAACTAAGGACTAATATGACCTCAATTTGTCACTTGATCATGAGGCAGAATTAGGTAAGGTGAGTGAGGCAGCTTGGTACAGGTCGGACCCTGTTTGCCCTAGATAAGCTAATGGCTTCTGAAGATGTCCAGGACCCAATTCCCTGGGCATATTATTATCTTGCATGACAAAACAGGGTTTGCAGTTATGTTTAAGTAAAAGCCTTTGATATGGAAGATTACATTGGATTATCTGGGTGAGTCCAATGTAATCATTGTTGTTGTTAGGTGCCGTCGAGTCGGTATCCGACTCATAGTGACCCTCATGGGGTTTTCAATGGCTGACTGTTTCGGGATTGCCTTGGGAGTGGATTTCCAGGCCCTTCTCCCAATCGTTGTTGTTAGGTGTTGTCAAGTTGGATCCCACTCATAGCAACCCTATGTACAACAGAAGGAAAGAGGCAGTATATCTGACAGTGCTTCTTTGCTATCCATAGGATTTTCAATGGTTGATTGTTTCAGGAGTGGGCTGCAAGGTCCTTCTCCCATTTTTGCAGGGCACATAACAACAACAACAACAGGGATCAAACCCAAGGCCTCAGAGAGCAGAGCAAGCATTCTACTAATTGAGCCAAACCCCAGCCCAAAGTAATCATAAAACATCCTTAAAAGTGGGGGAGGTAGACAGGAGGTCAGAGTAATTCATGTGAAAAGGGCTCAACTCTCTATGGTTGGCTTTGAAGGTGGAGAAAGGTGGAAAAGGATAGGAAAATGAATTCTCCCATCAAGCCTCCAGGAGACATGCAAGACTGAAGAAACCTTATCTTCAGTCCAGTGAGATCCATGTCTCACTGGTATATTCCATTTTAAGAGACTAAGATTATTTTATGTCACTCAGCTTAATTTAAGATAATTTTTATAGGAGCCACAGAAAACTAATTCACTGACTTTATTTAAAATCTTAATTTTTGCTCATTATGGATTTTTTCCCTTAGTTTTAATGGTTTTTATTTATTTTTGTTTGTTTGTTTTAAACATGGTTCTTCAATGTTATTCATTTTGGTAACAGAGCTTTTCTGTACTCAGTGACTCATGTGAGTACCTCTCCTGCCTCCCCCAGGTCCTGGTTCTGCAGTGCAGGCACAGTTCTGCCCCAGGATGTGTCATTGATGGCATCACTGGGAATGTTGGTGCTATTCTCATGTAGCAAAAATGATCAAAATTTTAGACCATATCTCTTCTCACCTGTCTTTGTCCAATCCAAGGAATGTCTTCAGGACTTAACTGAGACCATGGTGGAGATTAACTTTGACAGTAGCAAGCTATTTATTACGAATGAGTGTTAGCAGCAATGTGGCAAAGAGTATATGGAGCAGAACTGTTTTGGACAACGCATTTTATGCTTCTTGTTGTTAGGCAATGTCGAGCTGGATCTGACTCATATGTTGTTAGGTGCTGTCAAATCCGGTCTGACTCATAATGACACTCATGGTTTTCAATGGCTGATTGTTTTCGGATTCTTTCAAGAGTAGGCTGCCATGTCCTTCCCCCGTTTTTGTGGTGCTGAGGATTGAACCTGGTTCCTCAGAGAGCAGAGAGCAGCACACTACCAACTGAGCTAGACCCCAGCCCCATTTTATGTGTGTTGTTGTTGTTGGGTGTTGTTGAATTAGTGTCTGACTCACAGCAACCCTATGTACAATAGGTGAAACAGTATTGTCAGTGCTTCTCTGCTATTTGTAGAGTTTTCAATGGCTGATTGTTTCTTTGAGAGTGGGCTCCCAAGCTACAGCACCTGCTGTTCCCAGGAAGTCTCCTATCCAAGTACTAACCAGGTCCGACCCTGCTTAGCTTCTGAGGTCTGACGAGATCAGATGCCACAGTGGTGCTGCTATAAGCCATTTTATGTCTAGACATCTTCAAATTGAATAACCTGAGCATTTCTGACATTGAGTCTTCTGACATAGGTCTTATCACCTATATGAAGGACCATTTTAACCTAAGTTAATATCAATGATTTCCTTACTTTGTCTGAGAAGAATATCTTCTGCTACTTACGCAACCCTGAGGTTAAATTACAGGATTTTCTCATAAATTATTGTCTACCATCAGCAGAATGACTCAGCTCATTGTTTTCATTAACATGAATGTATACAGTACCATAGTCATACACAAATAATGCATGCATGGGAAAAATAACAACACAAGTAACAGCTATACTAACAACAATGACACTATCCACTTATACTAAGTATTCAATTTTCAGGTAATTCTCAAAACAACTCCACAAGCCGATTCTTTGTCCTCATTTCCTAGATGAAATGGCCAAGGCTCAACAGTTAATAATACATACAAATAGCCAACACTTAACAGGGGTTATCATCTGCCTGGCTATTCTAAGGGCTTTCAATATATTAACTCATTTAACCCACAGCAACACTAAGTGGCACTATCTCATTCTACAGGTGAGGAATTTGTGGCATAAAAGTTTAAGCACTTCCCTAAAGTCATGTTTAAGAGAATTTGGACTCTGATCTAATTTTAAGATTCCATGATCTTTTTCCTGGGCGAGTTCTCCCCTGGAACCTTGGACTGGAGTCTCACTAATCTACCTAGCTGATCTCATAAACCCTGTCCCTCTTCCCCTTCCTATACATGATCCTATCATCTGCCTTTGAACACATTCTAGGCACAACTCCTGTCAGCTCTCTTCCAGGGCCTGAGAGACTCACTTTGCCACTGCAGGGCTCAAAGCAATGGCTGTGAATACCAAGCCCCGAAGGTGTCCTCTGCTGAGGACTCTTGCTTGCTCCTAATCCTAGCAATCCACGTGGCAAAAGGGTAAACTGCTTTTCTCAGAAGGATTTACGATCTTGACAGTGTGGCTTAGGCAAATCTTTATTGCCCCAGTGCCTTGGGAAAGGCATTATCTGCCCAAGGTGGGTAGTGATAATTCTTTTACATCAGTAGAACCTACCCTGGTGTTAAAGTACAGTCAGGAGGATTTGGCTTACTCTATTTAGCAACACTTCAGGATATCTTTAAAGAGACACTTCAAAGCAAAGGTCATTTTAAAAATTCAACTCAAAATCTTATGATTCACCTGTAAGTGGCATTCAAATATGAAAGTCTTTTTTGGATCTTAAAAGATAACTAGTAGATATTACTTTATTAAATGAAAAGATTGATCTTTTTACTCCTACTTAATTATAACCTTAAATTTTACTTTAAAGTGTGTTTTGTTGGAAATAAAAACTTTGTCAATTTGTATTTTAAATTAATATAAAGCTAACAATGACTATCACTTTTGTCTGAGGCCAAACTCTTGATCACATATAGGCTAGGATACATATTTAATTCTATATACATCAAAGTAAGCAATCATTTAAATGGTTCTGTTTTTATGCATTTAACACTTATTAATGATTGACAAAAGGTATCAATTTCATGGCCTAAAACATCATCATAACACAAAGAAGAATGGAAAGACTTTTGACCAGGAGTCTTAAGAACGGATTTTTGACTTGTCCATCATCAGCTCTAAAAATCTACTTCTCTGGGTCTCAATTTTCTCTGAGAACCCAGTTAATAAGATATGTCCTTCCTAACTTATAGAGTTGCTTTAAGAATAAAATGAGATGATATGAAGGTAATTTGAAAAGAAATAATGTCATATTCTATATAATTTAAGTCACTGCAATTTATTTTTATGGTATTTGGTTCCTAGAGACTAAACCAACTAGTTCATATTCACCTTTTTGTCCCATCATAGTCTGCATGATGTATTATGTATTTGTGTTCTTTATATATATTCAACAAGTGACCATAACCTGAAAGTCCTCTGATGTTAGGAGAGAGCTTAAGGCTGAGAATGGCACTGAACTGGGACCCAGAGGCCTCAGCTTTCACATCATGCTCTGTGACATCTAGTGGCCAGACTCCAGCCCTCTTACTATCATAGGTCATCTTTCCATTCAAGATATTGGTTTTCTAATAGTTGGGAAAACATGGAGATTATGCAAAATAGTATCTACAGTCTTCTTCATATCTCATCAATCTTTTCTACTGCCTTAGATTTTGTTTTAATGTCAGTTTTGGTATTAAGGAGCATATAAAAGAGTGAATACATGATCATTTCAATAATTTTATTTAAAAATATATAAAGAGAACTGATGTGAAATTATTCATTTAAATACACAGTCCCATAAGACCCACTTATTTTAAATTTGTTATTTGTAACTTCATTAAACTTATGTTTAGTATTATGGGCAAATAGCTGGCATAACTATTAAGCACTTGTTTTGTGCAAGACACTTTGATACACTTTTTATGCATTACATTATTTAATTCTAAAAATAACTCTAAGCAATAAATGTGGTGATTACTTCCCTTTTAGAGGTGAGGAGAAGGTAGGCAAGAGATGTTAAGTAAGTGGATGATGTCACACAGTTGCACAGGTTCATTTAGGGATTAATCTAGAACTTTGTTCTACATTTTACCATATGAAGGGATAAATCTATTTTGGTGTACATTTTTTAATCACCTAATGGAAAATCCTTCATCAGATGGGTCAAACAGAAACTCTATCTTGAGATATGAAGGACTATATTTGAATATCTGCACCTAAATTCCTCACCCAAAGATTTGACTAAAGAATTTGTAAATCCTGCCTTTGAAGTAGTGATCATTCCCGTGATTCTGCAACAGCAGTTTCAGGTTCCCAAATTATTTTTTTCTAAATTCTTTTTTAAACCTGGTCTGAATAATTGTGTTTAGGTATTATGATATAAAAATTTTTAAGAAATTATTGTTACTTTATATGCCACACTCAACATGGCCCAGAAGAAAGCAGTTTTCAATAAAGGTAGTCAAATTGACAGCCTGCATGACTTTTTTTCCCTGGCAAAATTAGAGATGAGGGTTAAGAAGTTGAATTAATTGATTTTGGTCTCCATGTCACTTGACTATGTAAACACAACCTTAGGTATATCTGTTAAAAAGTAAGCTTTTAATTCTATCCAGTAGAGGGAGATGCCATATTAGGTACTGCATCACAATTTTTAATTTCATATTTTTCATAATTCCCTATAGCATCCTGATAGGTAAATCTGGTATGAGAAAATGTTCTGATACTTTACATGTTTGTTTGTTTGTTTGTTTTTATTTTTGAGATGAGGTCTTGCTATGTTTCCTGGGCTGGACTTGAACTCCTGGGCTCAAGTGATCCTCCTACCTTTGCCTTCCAATACCTGGGACTACAGGCATGTACCACTACATCCGGGTCATGCTTTAAAGACTATGGAAATGGTAGAAACTAAGTTCTTATAAGGAGTTCTATGAAGCTCATTTTATCTGAGTAAAGTTAATAAATTACTTCAAATGTACTTACAGAATAAGAAGAGAGTAAGAATCTAAAATAATTCAGGTTTGGGGATGTAGCTCAGTGGGAGAGCACCAGCGAGTATGTGCAAAGCCTTGGGTTTAGGCCTCAGCACCATAAAAAATAAATGAAAAATTTTATAGAGAGAATTTAGATAAGGATCCCTTTACTCATGTAATCACTTAAAAATTAACTCTATTCATCCTATGCTGTCATGAACAACGTGGAAAGCTCTGCTTTAAGTGCAGGTCCTGAATGCAGTCTCTATAAGCCCTCTGTCATGGCTCTATGAGTTCAATCTCACCATTTGGAAAATAGTCTCCTTCAGTCAGTATTCTTTATACTTGAAATCAGTGCCAGAGCTAAGTGCCAGAACTTAGACATGTAGAAAGAGACATCAGTATGCAAGAGCTAGAAAAAAATAATATAAAAACTTTTGAAGAAGTGAAAATACCAGAGGTGGATTCCTGATATGAAATATCTTAGAATTAAAAAAAAACAATAGAACTGTTTTCATTTTTATCATTTTCTTAGTTAGTTAGTTAGTTTGTTTATTTGCAGTGATAGAGGTCAAACGCAGGGTCTTGACCATGCAAGCACTCTACCACTGAGCTGCACCCTCAGCCATTTGACTCCACTGAGTTGCACAGCCTGCCTCTGACCTCAAACTTGTGATCCTTCTGCCTCAGCTTCCTAAATTGCTGGGATTATAGGCATGCAACATGGCACCCAGCTCAAAATAACCTTTCTCTTCTTTCCTTTTTCCTTCCTTCTTTCCTTCCTTCCTTCCTTTTTTCTTTCTTTCTTCTTTTGTAGTATTTAGGGGTTGAACCCAGGATCTTCCACATACTTTTGCTAGTGCTCTACCACTGGGCTGCACTCCCAGCCCATTTTTAAAATTTTGTATCCTGAGACAGGGTTTCACTAACTTATGCAGGCTGCCTCTGGCCTTGAACTCAAGGTCCTCCTGCCTCTCCCTCTCAAGTTGCTGAGATTACAGGCATGCACCACCATGCCTAGCTAAAATGATTTCTTAAATAGTAGTGGAAATATAAGTAAATCATTTAAGAAAACCTAAACCTAGTTGACCCAATTGCAACTACTTAAGCATTTGGTTAATTGTTTGAAACAAATTTCCTTCAGTATGCTGCTTATCTTTGGCAGATGTTCAAGCACCCTCTTCAAACCCCAAATATGTCAAAATAAACACTATCGATGAGCAACCCTCAGTGTTCTTCTTCAGCTGACCTTGGGGCAGATTGCCTCTCGCTATAGGCCTATGTGACCTTCGGAACATCCTAGAAAAATAAGGGTGAGGATGCAGGGCCTGGTGATACCTATCAAAGATACCCAAAGACACAGGCTGGTAAATTCACTGTATGTCACCTGGGACTATAGCCTGAGCCTTTTATTATTCTTGAGTTTCTGTTTTTGTTTTTGCACTAAGCTGCTCTATAGAGCAGTGATTCTCAAACTGGGATCAACTGACACCCAGAATTCTTCCAAGACACTAAGATATCTTTTAACATGATCTTCATGTATCTGTTTCTTTGCCTTCCTGGACTGATTCTACTTCAGTTTTGGGTTAACTTCCAGCAGCAACCACAAAAGATCTGATCACCTTGAGCCTATTGGGATGATTTTAGTATTAATGAAAATATGTTGGGTCCTTGAAAATGTTTATATCATACAGTTAGGATTTCACAGGAGCATGCTCATCAAACATACTTCTCCCAGAATCTTTTGCTCTTTTATTTTAACATTTAGGAACTCAGTTTATATCCTTCCACACCAAGAGTGTTTCTTTTGTGTCACAAACAAGTTAATCCATTTTTTCCTTTTGAAGACTTATTACTATTCTTTACTTTTCATTAACTTTATGCTTTCTGTTCTATTTCAGTGTTGTTTGAATTTCCTGGTTTTAACCAACAGTTCTGTATAAAATTTATGGTTAAATATATAAGTAATCTCTATTCAGCCCTGCATTTATTAGTTTGGCTTATGGATGATTATAAGTTAATAATTGCAAGGTTTTAAATCAGTGTCCAGACAAAATGAAATAAGACAAAGCCCACTCATTTTAGGTGTGAGTTATCTTGGTTAGACTACTGTCTTCCTCTCATGTGGGAATTTCAAGTGCTGTATTACTCCATTTTCTATTTAAACTTCATATTACACAAATTGTTTCCTAAATTACATGTTACTGTACCAGATTAAAACAACTGAATTAGAAGTTTTAAAACCTCAGCAATACACATCACAGTTTTAGGAAATTTGACTTACAATATGCAATAGAAAATGTTTGGGATATATCTAGATCATTTTGGAAGAGAACTTGTTATGAACAAGTTGCCATATGGAAGGAAACTCCTGAGAATACTTAGGCATGGTCCTGCTCAGACCTCAGTTAAAGCCCTTAGGTTGTGAATGGTTTTCTGTTTTTTCATTACCGTCATCTTCTTTCTTGATTCATACTTTTTGTAGTCACATTGTGCTGCATAGCATGAAATGGAATTTACTTCCTGACCATTCCTGTTAGTACCAGTGTACCAAATTTAATGAATGAGTCTCTCTGTGGCTATTTCAAGTTGATTTATAGTGTTTTATTTTTTGAAAGCAATCATGGAGCAAAGTCCAGGCAGCTTCTTGTCATCCTTCATAAGCCCCAATCCTTAACATATATTGGAAAGAACATACAATGAGAACTGTAAAGACCCAGGGTCCAGCTTTTATTGCACTGTGCCCTAATTGTGTGGCATTGACTCAACTAGCCTTCCTCTTGGAGACTCAACTTCCTTTTCTGTAAAATGAGAATACCAATGTTTGGCCTGCTCTCTTACATTAGGCTGGAATGGGAAAGTTCTTTTTTACCCTAACATGGTTTAGTATCATGGCTTCAAGTTAAGAGAAGCATATTTTTCTTGCTTCACCAAGCAAGGTAAACTTACACAATAATTTTACATTCTTGATGAAAGTCAAAATTTTTTCAGCCTACATGCTTACCATAATTTCCTGTGAGCTATTGATTTTGATGAATTTAAAGAGTTTTGTCTTTATACTCCATTAGAGAAGCTCCATAGTGTTATTAAATTTGCAAGTAGACTTGCCCAATTTCAAATCCTGACTCTACCACTTGTTAGGTGTAAGACCTTGGTCAAATTCCTTAATCTTGTTAAGCCTCAGTTTTCCATGGATAGGAAATATCTACTTGGTAAGGTTGTTATGAAAATTAAGTGAGATAAACTTTTAAAAGTTCCCCCTGATATCCCTGAATGGGTCTATTTTATGATCATGATGAGGATAACAGATAATAAGAGAAGGGCAACTGAGTGTTGACACCTGATGAACGCCTGTTATTAGATCCAATACAAGCAACTTCATGGGATGAAGTGGAGTTAGCTAAGGTCTTAATAGTTGGTAGTTAGTTAACTATATCATTTATTACTACAATGTTTCTATGTTGTTGTTGTTAGGTGCTGTCGAGTCGGTATCCGACTCAAAGCGACCCCCTGTACAACAGGGGAAACACTATTGTCAGTGCTACTCTGCTGTTCATAGGGTTTTCAATGGCAGATTGATTTTGGGGAGGGGGTTGCCAGGTCCTTCTCCCAACAATGTTTCTAATAGTAGTTAGATTTTTCTAGGCCAAGTACATACAAATTAGCAAATGTGTTCCTTTGTTAGCAGGGACAACTTTCAAAATGAGCAAAAATATGAGCAAAATTTTCTATGACTTCTTTTAAAATGTATTTGACAATGTATAACCTATTTAGACATTAAATTTGATGTTATAACACATAATGTTTATATCCTGTCTTTCATTCACATACAAATACCTTTGTGGTCATTTCTAAGTAAAATTAACCCAGAGAGGAAGGTGTTAATCCTTAAAAGTTGTAGTATGTGGCAAGTGACATCATGAACAGAGTATCTCATTCTTGTGGTCAAAGTTTATCTCTTTTTCCTCCTCTGGAGATTTTCATAATGCTCAAGCATTTGTAAACTAAGTAATTTTTCTCAAATATGTACACTATTTGCTCATTTGGCAATTTGCTATTCTCTGGCTCTTGTCTTTGTTTTCCTATCTGCCTGCCCTTTGGGGCATTTTAACAGTCATTAGTGTGACAATGATAGGATGGGAGAGAATCATGAGAGGTCAAAATTAAAATCAGCTTGACAGCCTCATACACCAGCTTTATAACATGAGTCACCATAACGGCTTTGTAGGAAAATGTAAGAGCCCCCCCAGTTGTTTTTACAAATGCTGCTAAAAGTTCTTATTGGAAACAGGATATTTCACAGGGTGTGTGTTTGCTCCGGAGAAGGGGGTGACTGGGTGGCCCATATTCTGGGGGGATGATCTTCCTGCAGACACCCTTGCAAGGACTCAGGTGTTTCCAGACCTACTTACAGGGTTTCCTGCAGAAGAGCATAGCGGCAGACACAGGCAGAGGCAGAGCCTTTGGGAGGGGAAAGCACTCAGGTGCAGTGACGCGGAAAGCAGGAGAAGATCCACAGGGAGGGGAGGCCCATGGAACCGGCCAACCAGGAGCCATACAGGTGTGGACCTTCAGGAAGGCCAGCCATTCGGGAGATGGAGGAAGAAGAGGAGAGCACAGAGGAGGAAGACAGGAGAAGATGAGAGGAGAGAATAAAGAGGATAAAGTGAAGGGGAGGAGGAGGGAGACAGAGGCATCATAAAAGACAAGTTCACTAGAAAAGAGACACAGGAATAGGGGCCACGGACTTTGGCAATGTAACCTTAAAAAGAGAATAAAGCAGAAAAACACAGGGATCCATAAATCACTGGTAAACATATACTAACAGCCATGGAAAAAAAAGGAATAGGGAAACTGATAGAAATGGTACCAGGTGATTCAGATTGAGCCACCTAGATTAGAAAGTGACCCTAGCCAGGTATGGTGGTGTATACCTGTAATCCCAGCGATTCAGGAGGCAGAGGCAGGAACATCACAAGTTCTAGGCCAGAGGCAGGCTGCATAATTTCACCAGACCCTGCCTCAAAATAAAAAGCAAAAAATGGGCTGGTGGTGCAGCTCAGTGGTAGAGCACTTGCAAAGCATGTGTTAGGCCCTGGTTTTAACTTCCCAGTGCCACAATAAATAAATGAATGAATGAATGAATGAATAAATAAATAAATAAATTAGTTAATTAATTTAAAAAATGTAGTCTGAGTGTGCTGTGAGAAAAGGTGTACTAGTCAGATGTTTGTGGTCATAGTTTACTTCACATTTGCCAGAAGACACTTGGAAGAAGTTGTAGTGCTTAATTTAAATGTTTAGTAAATTTGAATGTTGCTCTCTATCCATGGCATTTAGGTAATAATAAGTACATCCTTTTTTTTTTTTTGTAGGTCAAATTCTCACATAAGGAGAAACTAATAGTTATATTAAAAAAAAAAAAAAAGGAAGACAATGGAGTGCCCATTTTGTTATTCTTGCTGCTTATTTTCTGTTGTCATTTTTAGTTTTTAAGGGTAAGGTATTCGATTAATGTTTGTTGACTTGAACTAAATTGAAGGAGACACTTCCGAGCACTGTCTTCCTACCTTTGACATCTCTGTAACTTTTGCTGACAGTTTTGTGCAGCATTCCAGTCAGCGGGGTCAGATGCTCCATGTGGGAAACGACATAGTTTGCGGCCCCAGAGTGTGTTGATTATGCTAATGAATGAACACAGGCTATCTTCCCTCCCACAGTGAGATTGTCATTCAGCTATCACTTAGCACCTGTCCCTGGCCTGCTTTTTATGTGTACAAATTCTCAGGATGCATTGTGAGCTCTGCACATAAGGTCTGGGGAGCCCTGACTATGAGTTAGTTAAATTTGTTTTTAGTTTTAAATCATATTTCTCCCACCCTCTATTCTACTTATCTAAGGCCAAGCATTATTTTTTTTATTTCCTATGTCGTACACAGGGTTTACCTGTTTACCAACAATAAATTTTCAGAGCCCAGTAACCAATATCCCTATTTAGCATCCTTTCATTAATTTGGTTGTTCTCTGCTAGCTAAAGAGGTGACCTGTTACAGACAGATTGACAAAGGTCTTTCTCTTATTTTTGATTGCTATGGGAGGTAGAAGAAAGAAATTCAGCAGTGTGTTTTTAAAATTATGTGAGTAATTTAAAAGCATTTTAAGAAGCTATTAACAAAGGCTATCAATGCAACTAGATGACTATTGAGTACTTATATGAGCCAGGTGCTGTGGTTTATGCTTATAATCCCAGTGACTCAGGAGGCTGAGACAGGAGGATTGTGAATTCAAGGCTAGAGGCAGCCTGTGCAACTGAGTGAGACCCTGTCTTAGATCAAATTGAATGAATGAATGAATGAATACATAAGAGGTTGGGGTTTAGTGGTAGAACACTTGCCTAGTGTGCTCAAGGCCCTGAGTTCCACCCCCAGTACTGAGAAAGAAAACCTACTTATTTGTTGGAAGTGGTAGGTCTTTACTGTTGTGCTCTATGTTGTAGAGTAGGATGATTATTGCTATAAGAAACATGTATGAAATAGCTACAATGAATTAGTTTTGAGTTAGACTGTTGTTGTTTGGTGCTGTTGAGTGGTGTCCAACTGAGAGCAACCCTCATAGGGTTTTGAATAGCTGATTGTTTTGGTTAGGTTAGGTAATAATGATTAAAAAATGAACAGAGAAATACAAAAGTTACTTTCTACATGTTTTTACAATGAAGTCAAAGGAATCCGTCTGTAATTTTTACGTGACTGTTCTTATCTTTCTCCATACAATTAATAGATTGTATACAATTCTATCCAACACTATCGACAATCAGTCTTCTTTATTTAGGAACTTTGCTCCTACCCTTGCCCACCTTTGTCTTAAATTTCCCTTCTTTATCATATCTACTAGTAAGCAAACATGCTTAATTTATGTTACTTTTGTTGTTGTTGTTGTTGTTAGGTGCCGTCGAGTCGTGTCCGACTCATAGCGACCCTCATAGGGTTTTCAATGGCAGATTGTTCAGGATTGCCTTGGGAGTGGGTTGCCACGTCCTTCTCCCATTTTTGCAGTGCTGGGAATCGAACTCGGGACCTCAGAGACTACAGAGCGGTGCTCTACCAACTGAGCTAAATCCCAGCCCCTATGTTACTTTTAGCAAACCCTTCTAGAACATTTGTTCTACTTTAGAGCTTATTAAAAGATAATTTTCAAAAATGGTAATTGTATGGCTTTCCTACATATATAAAAAGAACACATGTTAAAGATTTTTAATTTATTTAGAGAATCAGTAAGCTATTACAAAGAAGAATCTAATCATCTAACACCCATTAAGAGGACTACTATAAAAAAATTAGTGTTGAGATGTGCAGAAATTGGCCCTCTTGTACAGTTAGTGGGGTTGTGACATAGTGTAACTGCAGTGAAAAGCAGTCTGGAAATCTCACAAAAAGTCAGAAATAGAATTACCATATCATTCACCATGTCCATTTCTGGATAAATACCCCAAAGACTTGAAAGCAAGAACTTGAAGGGATATTTGTTTATCTATGTCATGGCAACATTATCACAGCCAGAAAGTAGAAGTGTCTACGGATCGAGAATGAATAAACACACTATGATACACAATGAAGTATTATTTAGCCTTAAAAAGGAGGTTAGTTCTGACATATGCTACAACATGAATGAACATTTAGGACAATATACTAAGTAAAAGACTCAGTCACAAAAAGACATGTATTTCAAAATTCTGTATCTATGAGGTACTTAGAGTAGTAAAATTCATAGTGACAGCCAGTAGAATGATGGTCACAAGAGTCGGTAGGGCAGGAGAATGGAGATTTATTGTTTAATGGGCATAGAGCTTCAGTTTTCCTCGTTGAAAAAAGTTCTATAAGTGGGCAGTGGTGATGGTGGCACAACACTATGGGTGTACTTAACATTATTTAACTGTACACTTAAAATGATGAAGAGATAAAATTTATGCTATCTATATTTGCCACTATTAAAAAAATTTAAATGTTAAGGAAAAATAATTCAAAGGATGCTAGACATATTTATGTTGTTGTTGTTAGGTGCCATCCAGTCAGTGTCTGATTCATAGCAACCCTATATACAACAGGCAACAAAGTATTGTTAGTGCTTCTCTATTTTCATAGGATTTTCAATGGATGCCTGTTTTTTGGGAGCAGGTTGCTGGGTTCTTCTCCCAAGCCTACAGTACCTGGTGTTCCCAGGCAGATTCCTATCCAAGTACTAACTAGGCATGACCCTGCTCAGCTTCTGAGATCTGATGGGACAGGACGCCACAGTGGTGCAGCTTCAGGCAGACATATTTATAGATTAGAGATATTTTAATAAATGTGCAAATCAAGAGAAAATTGGCTTCTCCCACAAGGTGGAGGGAAGTTAATAGATCCTCTGAGGGACAGAACTCACATCCATGTCCTCAGACAAGAACAATTCTGCATTGCTGTCAGTTATATGTAAGCCATATAGTTATAAAGTAGCCCCTATAGAATCAGAATTAGATAGCCTGGAAGAATGTGCTCCACACAAGGCAGTTTTCCATTGAAGCACAAAATTTTCTTTACTCTTAGAAAGCGTTGTTGTTGTTGCTAGGTACCATCAATTTGGTATCCAACTCATAACAACCCTATATACAACAGGCAAAGCACTATTGTTAGTGCTTCTCTGTTATTTATAGTGTTTTCAATGATGGATTGATTTTTGGGAGTGGGTTGCTGGGTCCTTCTCCCAAGCAAACAGTATCTGGTGTTTCCAGGTGGTCTCCCGTCCAACTATTAACTAGGCCTGACCCTGCTTAGCTCCCGAGATCTGATGGGATCGGATGCCACAGTACTATGGCTACAGGCACCTTTAAGTATACAGGTATATATTTTCAATATATTTATGATGTTCATAGTATTGTACTGTAATTATTTGTTTAAACAACTGTGAACATTTTGAGAGCAGGAACTACACCTTCACCATTCAACCACACCACACATGATTGCTGCACTTCAGTATAATTCTAAGTACCTGTAGGTTTTCACAGAATCTTTGCTAAATGAATGCATGGTTTAACATGGATGATGGAAGACAGCCATGTGGCAATGAAAAGTCTCACTAAGATTCTTTTCTTTTACATTTTCTCAACATTGAGTTTCCTAAAACTAACAGTGTTATCTGACCTCCTAGAAATTTTTGCATACCCATATCTCCTGGTGGGGCTTCTAATAGTTTTTGAGTATGTTTCCCTTCTACACAGACTCTACACTCCTTAAAGGAGTCACCCTTGTATCTCCTGTGTCACCAAGTGTAGCAGTTTATAACAAAGTAGATATTAATACTTATTTCTTGAGTGCTACTGAATGTGACTCTTTAAACCCATATTCCGTGTGGAAATCTTACTGACAAAAGTATTTTCCAAAGACTTGAATGTCCATGTGTAAAATATGGAAGATGCTTCAGCCAAATACATTCTCTTATACATGCAACAAAAAAACAAGCAAGCAAACCAACCAACCAACAACACCCCAAGAAACAAACTGAAAACCTTTTAAGCACAGGAAAATAAGCTTTTTAGAACACTGTGCTTTTATAAAAAAAATGCCAAATACATGTTCTTGATTAGGGTATTTTGTCTTCTCATCTTCTCTCACCTCCAGAAATATTAGGGTTGGAAGAATTCATTTTACTGATATTAGACTCTGTTGCACTTTTATGCTTTTTGAAAATCCAGTAAATTCTGAAAACTGGAAATATGAAATAGGTTCTTCTTTTCAAAGCATGATTACCTGTTACTAGGAAAATATTAGTATAAAAATACTTTTAAAAAGTCTGATCAATACCAAACTTTATTTTAGTAGAAACAGACTCATATGAAGTGTATATTACTGTGTGGGTTATTATCAGTGGAATGTAATTTCCTAAAATTCTGAAACATGGCTTTGTCCTAAAAACATCCATTGTTTAACTGTGGGCTTCTGCATACTCAGCAGAATCTGGGGAAGTAGAATTCCCCCCTGAATATCTGTATCAATGGTACCCTGCAGAAACTGTCTAAGGATTTTCTCAACATTGAGAATGTACTTCTTCAACATCCAGATTCTCCCATCCCAAGTGTACCTGTGCTATTATTAATGAAAAGTCCCTGGACCTCTTTTGTGATAGAGCACAAGCTTTCTTTCCTTCCCTTCTCTCCCTTTACAATCTCCTTTGTCCTTCCTTCTGAAGCATACTTCCAACATTCCTGAATCAGTGTGCTGTCCCGGGGTGTAACATTCATCAGCATACAGCAGAATGTTAGACTTACTGGGGTTGCTATTGAGAAAGTAACTAGGTACCAAACAAATTCTTTTGCAAGATGTGGCAGCTGACAATTCTTTGCTTTAAAAATTAAATAAAAGGAACTCCTGCTCAAATTATCAACTTTCTGCCTGAGACTAATCCTCTGAATTAGAGACATGGCATTGTCATCACAATAGTGCATCTGTTCCCAACTATTTTTTTCATTATTATTTATAAATGTTAGTGGGGTACAGAGTAATAAGTCATTGGCTAAATTCATTGTGCAACTATTAAATCACTTTTGCTTACATGTTCATCATCTTATATAATTTACAGAACAGTGTAAACTAAAGAAGAAGAGAAAGAAAAGAAAAAAGGAAAGTAGGAATTTTAATTAATATGGAATGAAAAGAAATGCTATCATGAGTTATATTCTCATTGATTTTTTTCTCTTCTTACCTCTATTTTTCCCCATGTGTTCATATAGTTGCATCCTGTACTTTGAGATTTTCCTATCGCTCTTTACCCGTCCACATTATTTCCCCTCTCATTCCCTCATTCCTTGACCTCCACTCTCACACAAGGATCCCTTCCCCCTTCTTTCTGATCTGCTATTTTCCCCTTAGATAGATATGATTGTTCCATTTTATATGTCAAAATATGTATAATTGCTTTTCTTCCTTTAAGTTAGATTTAGATCCCACATATAAGTGAGAATATACGGTATTTATCTTTTTGAGTTTGGGTTAATTCACTTGAAACGATTTTCTTTAGTTCCATCCATTTTGCTGCAAATGGCATAATTTTATTTTTCTTTATTGGTGAGTAATATCCCATTGCATATATATACCACAGTTTTTCAATCCACTCCTCTGTTGATGGATATCTTGGTTGATTTCATATCTTTGCAATTATGAAGAGAGCTGCATTAAATATGGAAGCACAGGTATCCCTGAGGTATGATGATTTATCTTCTTTTAGGTACATTCCCTGGAGTGGTATACATGGCAGTTTCTAGGAGTGGGTCCTATGGAAGTTCTATTCTTAGTTTTCTAAGGTACCTCCATATTGATTTCCAAAGTGGGTGAACTAATATGCAGTCTCTTCAGCAGTGTAAAAGGGAAAGGGTACCCTTTTCTCTGCATCCTCACTAGCATTTGCTATCATTTGTTTTGTTATTCTTGGCCATTCTTACTGGAGTGAAATGGAATATCAGTGTTATTTTGATTGCATTTCCCCAGTGGCTAGGTATATTGAGTACTTTTTTTCATGTGTTTATTGGCCAATCGTATTTCTTCTTTTGAGAACTGTCTGTTCAGTTCCATTGCCCACTTATATTGAGTATTTGTTATTTTTCAAGTTTGATTTCTTAAGTTCTTTTGTATATTCTAGGAATTAGTCCTCTGTCTGCTGTCTAGGATACAAAGATTTTTTCTCTCATTCTATGGGCTCCTACTTTACTCTGTTAATTGTTTCCTTTGCTGTACAGAGGCTTTTTAGTTTTATATAATCTCATTTTTTTGATTCTTGGTGCTGTTTCCAGCACTGGGGATTTGTTAAGGAAATGCTTGCCAATGCCTATGTGTTGAAGCATGTTCCCTATCCTTTCTTCTAGTAGTTTTAAAGTTTCCAATTTTATGTTGATGTATCTGATCCATTTTGAGTTAACTCTCATATAGATTGATAGATATGGGTCTGTTTTCTTTCTTCTGCAAATAGATACCCAATTTTCCCAGCAGCATTTGTTGAAGAGACTATCTTTCCTCCAATAAATGTTCTTAGCCTCTTTGTCAAAGATCAGGTGGCTGTAGTTGTATGGGTTTATCTCTGGGTCTTCAGTTCTCTTCCATTGATCTTCATGTCTGTTTTTGTGCCAGTACTAAGCTGTTTTTGCCACTATAGCCCTACACTATAAAGTCAGGGATTGTGATACCTCTTGCACTGTTTTTGCTGCTTAGGATTGTTTTGGCTATACACAGTCTTTTGTGCTGCCATTTGAATTTTGTTGTGCCATTGTTGTTGTTGTTAGGTACTGTCAAGTCAGGTCCAACTCATAGTGACCCTATATACAACAGATGAAACACTCCACAACACTGTGCCATGCCCGGCACTATGTCAGTGCTTTTCTGCTATTCATAGAGTTTTCAATGACTAATTGCATTTTGGGACTGGGCTACCAGGTCCTTCTCCCAAGCCTACGGAACCTAGTGTTTCCAGGTGGTCTCTCATCCAAGTACTAACCAAGCTGATTCTGCTTAGCTTCCGAGATCTGATGGGATTGTATGCTAGCATGGTATAACTGCAGGCTCATATGAATTTTAGGATTGTATCTTCTATTTCTGCAAATCTGTCTTTGGAATTTTGATGAGGAGGGCATCAAATTTGTAAATTACTTTTGGCAGTATGTTCACATGTTCCCATTTTTCTATGGAGCAGTCCATTTTTTTATTCCCAATTTATAGCTGTTTTTTTCCCCCCATGATCTAGGTATGAGTTCTTTATTTGGACATATGTATTGCAAACACCTCACCCCATTGTGTAACTTGCCTTATTTTCACAATATTAATTTTCCCATGATCAACAGAGGTCTTTCCATCTTCTACCATCTTCTGCTATTTCTTTCTTTAACATTTTAAAGTTTTCCTTGTAGAGGCCTTTAGGGTCTTTGGTTAGATTGATTCCTAAATATTTAATTTTTTAGTGGGCTATTGTGAATGGGATTTTGTCTTGATTTTCTTGTCTTCCTGTTCACTATTGGTATAAAGGAAGGCTACTGACTTTTGAGTATTAATTTTGTATCCTTCTACTTTGCTGAGTGAGCTAATTAGCCCTAAGAGATTGCTAGTGGAATTTTTAGGGTCCTTTATGTAGAGGATTATATCATGTATAAAGAAGGATAATTTGATCTCTTCTTTCCCTGTTTGTATTCCTTTAATTTCTTTCTATTGCCTGATAGTGCTGGCTAGGACTTCAATCACGATATTGAATAAGAAAGGAAAGATTGGATAGCTTTGTCTTCTTCCAGATCTTAGAGATAATGGTTTCAATTTTTCTTCATTTAATATGATGTTGGCTATAGGTTTGTCATAAATGGCCTTTATGTAGTTGAGATATGTTCATATTATACTAATTTCTTCAGGACTTTCATCATGAAGGGATTTTGCACCTTGTTAAAGGCTTTCTCAGCATTAATTGAGATGATCATGTGATTTCTGTCTGCAAGTCTCTTGATACGTTGAGTTACATTAATTGAATTTAGTATGTTGAATCAGCCTTGTTGTTGTTAGGTGCCATCAAGTCAGCGTCATAGTGACCCTATGTACAACAGATGAAACACTATTGTGCTTCTCTGCTATTCATAGAGTTTTCAATGGCTTATTGTTTTTTGGGAGTGGGTTGCCGGGTCCTTCTCCCAGCCTACCTCACTTGGTGTTCCCAGACGGTCTCTTATCCAAGTTAGTACCAGGCCCAACCTGCTTAGCTTCTGAGATTTGATGGGATTGGATGTCACAGTGGTATGGCTGCCAGCTTGAACCAGCCCGGTATCTGTAGAAATAAGCCCACTTGATCATGGTGTATGATCTTTATTATGTGTTACTGAGGTTTTTTTTGCCAGAATTGTATGGAGGATTTTTGCATCAATGTTCATCAGAGAAATTGGTCTGTAGTTTTCTTTCTTTGAAGAGTCCTTATCTGATTTGGGTATCAGGCTGATATTGGCTTCATAGAATGAGTTTGGAAGTATCCCTTCATTTTCTATTTTATGAAATAATTTGAGGCGAATAGATATTAATTCTTCTTTGAATGTTTGATAGAATTCAGTTGTGAACTTGTCAGGATCTGGGCTTTTATCTGTTGGGAAGATTTTTTTTTATTACTGTTCCTAATTCAGTGGTTGTAATGGATCTGCTTAATTTGTTTATGTGTTCCAGACTTAGTTTTGGTAATTCATACATGCTAAGGAATTTATTCATTTCTTCTGTATTTTCGTATTTTCAGGAGTATAATCTCTCCAAGTAATCTCTGATGATCTTCTTCATTTTGTTGATATCTGTTGTTATGTCCCATCATCATCTCTGATTTTTGAAATTTGGGCCTTTTCTCTCTTTTAATGGTGAATCTTGTGAAAAGAGTGTCAGTTTTCTTGATCTTTTTGAAGAACCAGCTCTTGATTTTGTTACTTTTTTATATTGCTCTTTTAGTTTCTAATTTGTTAATTTCTGCCTTGATCTTTTTTTTTATTTCTGCCACTGTAGTTTATTTAGTTTTGCGTAGCTTTGAAATCCATAGAAAAGGAATCACATAGCCCTTACCCTTTTATGTCTTTCTTCTTTCTGCCCAGCTTTCTATCTGAGACTCATACATACTATTTTGTGAGGCAATAATTCATTCATCCTCCTTACTGTAGAGTATTCCATTGTATAAACAATTTGTGTATATGTTTATCTGTTCTACTATTGATAAACATATGAGTTGCTTCCAGCTAGAGGTTATTACAAATACTATTGCTCAGAATACTCTCTTTTGTGTGCCTTTTTCTGCATAGATGTATGACTTACTATTGTGTCTTAAAATGGAATAGCTGAGCACTAGGGATGGGCCCGGATTTTGTAAATGATACCTCAAACAGATTTCAAAGCAGTTATGCTAACTTTCATATTTATGGGCATGTCTGAGACTTCTAGTTTCTCTACATCCTAACCAGTTCTTAGCGTTGATAGTTGTTTTAATTTTAGTCACTCTAGTATATCCCATTAGTTTTAATTTCCATTTCTCAAATTCCTAGTGAAGTTTGTTCATCTTTTCATATACTCATTGGAAATTTGGATATCCTCCTTCCTGGATTCACATGTGCCCATTTTTCTATGGAACAGTCCATCTTTTCATTCCCAACTTATAGCTTTTTTTCCATGATCTAGGTATGAGTTCTTTATTTGGCATATGTATCAAATACCTCACCCCACTGTGTAACTTGCCTTGTCTTTATGGAATCTTTACGTGAACATAAGTTCTCATGTTTTTCTTTACAAGTAGTACTTTTTGTGTCCCTAGGTCATAAAGATATTTTACTTTGCTTTCTTCCAGAAGCTTGTTTTAGCTTCCACATTGAAGTATACAATGAATTTTGGTTAATTTTTGTGTATGAGATGAGGTAGATGGTCGAGGTTGATATTGTCCATATGAATTTCCAATTGTTCTGGCATCATTTACAAAAGCCATCCTTTCTCTTGCATTGCAGTGTCCCTTCTGCCACAAATTAAGAAACTGCATATGGATAAGCCTCTTATGGATTCTCTCCTCAGTCCTGGACCTTGTGCTAGATAGTACATACAACCTACATATGACAGAGGAGCTAGAGTCCTCCTGTTTTTCTCTTCTTAGATTATCTAGAATTTCCAAATAAATTTTAGAATCAGTTAATTAATTTCTATTTTGGGGAGAAGATCTCCTGTGACTTTTTATTAGGATTGCACTGAATCTGTAGATTTATGTGCAAAACAATAACATATTGAACCCAGGACCTCACATATGCAAAGCAACAACATTTCCTTTACAGACAAATATTTTCAAGTATCTTTAAAATAGACAATGAGTATCAAATTATTGTGAAATAATTCAGAGGACTAAAAGGAGTCAGTTTTGTAGAAACAATAAATGCTTTAGGTCTTCAATAAAAATTTGAGAGGTCCTTAGGACAAGTACTACATGTTACTCAGCTTTGTGTCCTTTTCGCTAGCAGACTCTGATGCAATTATAAAGAGCATTAGAAAGCTTCTCATCACAAGCATCTTTGGTTTCTTCTTGCACATGTCTGATCTGCTGGTGCTGCACAGCCACGTCAGCGATTACTGTCATTCCTGAGCTCTTTCTGCCATCTCTCCCCCACACCTCCAGAACCTTCATTAATATGATCCGTGTTGTGGGTTGTCTATTTCCTCAGTCTTTCTCCATGGCACTGTCTACAAAGTTAGGAAAAATGAAAGCAAAAATGTTTGCTTTAAATGCCTGCCGAATAAGTGAAAGGGAATAAATAAAAAATTTTAAAATGAATAAATGAGGAAACATGAGAACCTTTAAAGAGCTCATTAAAAATAGTATTTTTATTACTCAGCTTTAGGCTGGTTTCTGAAACTTGAAGAAGCCATCTCAGAGCTAGCCTCATTTAGGTACTACAAGTTATTATTATTATTTTTTCAGTACTGGAGATTGAACCCAGGGCCTCATGCATGTAATACAAGTACTCCACTGCTAAGTTGCACACCTCAGCTCCCCTTTTTTATTTTTTAGTTTTGAGTCACAGTTTTGCTAAAGTGTGTAGACTGTCTTTGGCCTCGAACCTGTAATCCTCCTACCTCAGCTTCCCAAGTAGCTGGGATTACATGTGTGTGCCCTGGCCCTGGCACTAGACCTTGGAGTTCTATGTTGTATGGTTTCCATCACGTCTTGCTGTCTGTTGCAAAGGCTGTTTTAGGAAATGTTAGGTCATGCAAGTTTGATTTAATTGTGCAAAGTTAATACAGCTGGCAAGAGAGGAGATATACTGAATCTACAAAATAAATTTAAATAGTTTTCTTTCTAGCTAGGAAAAAAAATCCAAAATCTACTTAACACTGACAAAAATCACATATGGGGTAGGAAAATGAAAATAATCACTAATATATATTTTATCATACAGTGACTGAAACTATGTTTTGCTGAAATTTGTATGCACATCATTTTAATAAATATTTTTACTTGCTACCAAAATGTCAATATTGACTTGGAAAACAATTATTCTTTTGAAAATATTTTTTAAACTATAGTATATGCAATATTTATAGAAATAAAATTAAGACATATCTGTCTCATACCAATCAGTGAAATCAAGTCTAGTTTAATCACAATTGAGATTAGTCAATTTTCTTTGTAAAATAATACTATGCATAATAATATATAGAACATTAATAGCTAATTAAAAATAAATTTGTAAATAAAAACATTAAAAATTTAAATGGAAAAGCTATTTGTGAGATGATTAAATTCAAACCTGTAATCTAAGTGACAAGGACCTACATCATTGTCTTTTGATACAAAGGAAAATAAATGTCAGCCTTGGATACTTCATATAAGCTTCATGCAAAACTATGAGGTTTTACAAGTTGATCTCAAGGAATCAGAGAATAGGATAATGCTTACCAGAGCCTGGGGAGGGTGTGAAGGTGGATTAGAAAAGTATGATTAATGAGAAGAGGGGTGCAAGTGGATAGGAGGAATAGCTATGGTTTATAATGATTAATTGAATATTTCAAAATGGTCAATACAGAAGATTTTGAATGTTCCCAACACAAAGAAATGGCAAATATATGAAGTGTTAGATGTGATAGTTACCCTGATCTGGTCATTATGCATTGTACATATGTATTAAAATGTCACACTGTGCCTCATACATAAACGTTGTTGTCATTAGTTGCTGTGGAGTTGTGTCCGACTTGTGGTGACTCTACGTAGGGTTTTCAATGGCTGATCGTTTCAGGATTGTTTCAGGAGTGGGCTGATATGTCCTTCTCTCATTTTGTGCCATGCTAGGGATCAAACCCAGGGCCTCAGAGACTGGAGAGTAGCACCCCACCCACTGAGATAAACTCCAGCATATATATATATATAGTAGATATTTAAATACAAAAATTATTATAATTAAAGACACATTGCACTGTCATAGATGCCTCTGTGTTCTGAACTGACTCAAAACTGACTCAAAACATTCCCTTTCATAGTTATTTTGACTTTAGAGGAGAGCCAGAAGTTGCAAGGTGCCAGATCTGGTGAATAAGATAGATGAGGACACACTTTAACATTTTTATTTGATAGAAATTGCCATACCAGAAGCAATGTGTGACATGGAATGTCATGATGATGGAGGGTAAACTAAAGACAATCTCTAAATAGGATTTCTATAACTGCTTCAGAATTGGCAAGAGTGATAGGATAAGTGTGTTCAAAGCCCAGAGGCAGTAGTCTGAGGGGGATTAATGTCAATGTGTCCTTTGTTTCAGGTTCTTTCTGGGGTTTCTCTCTCTGCGTTGTGGATGGGGATGAAGTAGTGTGTGTGGGGGGGTGTTCCCTGATGCTGCACCTGGTGATGAGGCTGTGGTCAGAGAATAGAGCATCACACACAGGATAAAAGAACAGGGGTCTATTCACCAAGGAGGGGAAAGGAATGGAGGATTAGGGAGAGGGGAAAGGGAGATGGAGAAGGGAAGCACTCAGCTGCTGTCTCTGCCGCTGGGGCAGAGACTCCTGGGTGTTGTTGCTCTTCCAGCTTGCAGGCTTTGCCACTTCAGAGGCCCTGAGCTTGACTCTTGGAGGCTTGCCTCTTGAAGCAGTTGGTCCATGTGGGATATCTGGCATTGTAGAGGTGGCAGGCAGGTTGAAGTAGGGTGAAGGCTGGTTGGAGGAAGGCTGAAGGCTAGGCTAGGTATGAGACTAAATGGGTCTTGGGCTCTTAATGAACCACAAGGACCCAGTGAACTTCTCTTGGATGGTGTTCAGAAAGGCTGTTGAGCTCTGAGCTCCAGAGTTTGTATGGTCTGATAGCCAGCCATTCAGGGGAATAGGGTTGAATCAGAAATGAATAATTGGGCATCAGGGTGGCTTTAGATGCTACTATACCTTGGCTTGGCCTATTCGATGGGAGGGGGTAAGAGTGAGGTACCCGGATGTAGGGCAACGGTGATCAGTTGCCACCTTGCCCCATAGGATTCAATGTGAGCAAATGACCCGGTTATAGTGTAAGGGTCACTCACCTTGGAGAAAAGAAGTCAGTCCTCCAAGTGGGCTAGATGGGCTCCTGGGACTGGCCATGTTTGGGGTACTCTCTCTATCCCCCTGGGGATCCCAACACTTCACTGTAATATATATTTTTTAATTTAAACATTCACCTTATTTCATGATCCCACCTCATATAATTACTATGTGTCAATTTAAAAATATATATAATTTAAAACCATTAGCTTTCATATCAGTGGAATATTCTATCTAAGTATATTTCATTGAGACAAAGGCATTTGTAGCCATTAGTTACTTACATCAAAGATGGCTCATGAGATGATTTTCAGTGGAATGGTGATGGCTGCCAAACTTCAGGGTCTTGGAAGAATTGTAAGTGGGTGATATTTTTAACATTCTTAAAATTCCTTGTGCTTCTCAAGTTAAACAGGATAATCACCTCTCATCTCTGAAACTCCCCTTTCCTCCCTGCAATTGATTTGTTGTTAGGTACTGAGGTAAGCAATCTGAATATTTAAAGTTCATCTGGCTGTATTATACCCCAAAGAAAGGTGTTTTAGCCTGAGGACAATGGATGCCACTAGTGAGTCCACAAAACTTTTTTCATGTCATTTCTACTGATTTGGAGAAATCAGTTCAATAAACATCATTAAATACTATTATTTGTTGTTAAGTGCTGTCATGTTGGGTCCGACTCATAGTGACCTTCATAGGGTTTTCAGCGGCTGGTTGTTTCAAGATTGCTTTAGGAGTGGATTACCATGTCCTTCTATTGTGCTTGAGATCGAACCTGGGTCTTCAGAGAGTGCAGAGGAGCACTCTACCAACTGAGCTAAACCCCAGCCCACATTAAATATTACAACAGAAATATCTTTTTTTATTAGAAATTTTTAATGTACATCATAATGTGATTCATTTTGACATGCTTTTCATTGTGACAATGTTCATATATTCAATTTGATAAACATTATTCATATAGGTTACCCCTTACCCTCCCCTATGCTTTCCCCCTCCCCCCCTTCCCATCTAAGTTTCCCATCCAAGTCTTCTCTATCTTTTACTTAGTAGTATTTTTCTATATGTCCTTGGGTTCCAGTTCTGTTTAAGATAGAAACTTTTCCTGTAGTCATCTTTGTTTTTATCTTGTTAGAACAATTACATATGATTTCTAGTCCATTTATATTGACATCATTCTTATCTTCCTTCCCCCCCTTTTATTATGATCTGACCTTTGATTAGGATTTTTCCTTCTTATAATTTTGAATCAGCTCCCTCATATGAGTGAGAACATGTGTTGTTTCTCTTTCTGAATGGATGGAATTAGAAAATTATTTTAAGTGAATGAACACGAGCTCAGAAACAGAAATATCTTAAAGATCATGAATCTGAATTGTGGCTTTTGTTTGCATGTTTCTTTTAAATTGGCTTTGTTGAGCTATAATGTACATATAGTAAAATCTACCCAATTTAAGGGTAAAGGTCAATGAGTTTTGACAAGTGTATATAGTCATGTAACTACCACCAAAATAAGATGGCTGTCATTTATGTTACACCAAAAAGTGCCTTCATAACCCTTCGACATCAGTCTCTTCTCTCACTTCCAGTCCCTGGAAACCAATTATTTCATTTCTGCCACTGTAGCTTTGCCTTATGTAGATGGTTGTATAGATGGAATCCTATCAAATGCAGCATCTGGTTTCTTTTACTTAATATAATTCTTTGGAGATTTATATAAATTCTTATATATAGTGGTAATTTGTTTCTTTTTATTGATGCATAATAATCTGCTGTATGGAAATTTATTTACTGATGGACTTTTGGTTTCTTCCCATTTGTGGCTATGATGAATAAATCTGCTGTGAACATTTCCACACAGGTCTTTGTATGGACACATGCTTCCATGGTTCTTAAATGGAATTTCTGGGTAGCAAAGAAAGTGTGTGCATATAAGAAACTGTCAAATAGATTTTCAGTGTGTGTGTGTGTGTGTGTGTGTGTGTGTGTGTGTGTGTGTTTAATTTTAAAGGAGGAATTTCTTAGACCAAGGTAATCTTTTTAAAGTAAATGTGTGACAGAGAAATTTTTCAGGAGAGGAAATTTACCCCACGGTTGCTAGTGAGCAAACTTCCTCCACGAGGTCAAAATCTAAGCAAACACACAAATGTGGACAACAGGGAAAGAGCCCGCTTTCCTACCAGGACAAGTGTTGGTAGAATTTTGATGGGTTTTGAATGTGCCTCTAAAGAGGCAAAATGACTGAGATTCACTATATGAAAAAAAAAAAACAACATTTTAAGACTATTCAGAAGGTAATATAAGGGAATCCTTGTATAAGATTTGGTTAGGAATATCAGAATATAGGGAAGAGATGCAGATTTTATCACTCAAGGGAATATAATTTTATTGTAAATTATAATACTTGTTTTTATAGCCAAACAAGAATATTCATGCCTAAATCCAAAGTTTAATAAAAAGAACTGAAGACATAAACTACCTACAATGACCTCAAATGATATTTTAAAAAAATGAACACAGAGGCATATGTACTAAGATTTATTTCTGGATCTTTGAAGAACAGTAGAATTCTTCAGTCCATGGAGGAATTATTTCTCTGAACAATGATTCTTCTATTTACCCCCTGCATTATCCATACTCCCTCACATGTTTGTCAGTTTGCTGTTTAGTGGGGGCTTCTGTGTTGCTGTGATGTTGAAAGATTGCCACTGGTATTACAGATACCAGCAGGGTCACCCATGGTGGACAGGTTTCAGCTGAGCTTCCAGGCTAAGACGACTAGGGAATAGGACCTGGCAGCCCACTTCTAAAACAAATAGTCATTGAAAACCCTATGAAAAGCAGAGAAACACTGTCAGCTATAGTAATAGAAAATGAGCCCCCTAGGTTGGAAGGCACTCAAAAGATGACTGGGGAAGAATTGCCTCCTCAAAGTAGAGTTGACCTTAATGATGGGAATGGAGTAAAGCACCAGGAACCTCCATTTGCTGATATGGCAAGACTCAAAATGAAAAGGACCAATTGTCAACATCCATTAATAATTGGAAGGTGGAATGGACCTAGTATGAATCTAGGAAAATTAGAAATCATCAAAAGGGAAATAGAGTGTATAAACATTGACATTCTAGGTATCAGTGCACTAAAATGGACTGGCATGGGCCACTTTGAATCAGATCATAATTTGGTCTACCATGTTGCAAATGATAGCTTAAGGAGAAATGGTGTTGCATTCATCATTTAAAAAGACATCTTAAGATCTGTCCTTAAGTACAATGCTGTCAGTGATAAAATATTATCCATACACCTACAAGGAAGACCAGTTAATATGATTATTATTCAAATTTATGCACTCACCATTGAGGCCATAAATGAAGATAGGGAAGATTTTTACCAGATTCTGCAATCTGAAATAGAGAAAACATGCAGTCATGATGTACTGATAATTACTGATGACTGGAAAGCAAAAGTTGGAAGCAAAGAGAAAGGCTCAGTAGTTGGAACATAATGGCTTTTGTGACAGAAATGATGCTGCAGATTGCATGATAGAATTTTGTCAGACCAGTGACCTTTTTGTTGAAAATAGATTTTTTCACTAACGTAAATGGCAACTATACACATGGAATTTTCCAGGTAGAATATACATGAACAAAATTGACTACATTTGTGGAAAGAGAGGATGGAAAAGTTCAATGTCAAACGTCAGAACAAGACCAGGTACTGAATGTACATCAGACCATCAACTGCTCATCTGCAGGTTCAAACTGAGACTGAAGAAAATTACAACAAGTATATGAAAGCTAAGGTATGACCTTGGGTATATCCTACCTGAGTTCAGAGACCACCTCAAGAACAGGTTTGATGAATTAGATACTAATGATCAAAGACTAGATGAGTTGTGGCCTGATGCATTATTAAATGTTCTAGACAAGTCTTCTGAATGATGTCACATTTCACTTCATCAAACTAGAAAGCAACGAAATAGAAGCTTCATTGATGAGAAGAGATTTCCCTTTCTAGCAATACAATTGAGAATTTTTAAATAAAACGGTCACAGACTGGCAATGGGACAGAAACTATGTGCACTTTTAGGACTATGTCATGTTTTATTGATTGAATTACATGGAGAAATTTATTAGAAGTGTGGCTTAATACTCCTTTCAAAGTCTTTGTCATTGGGATACCAATGGAACAAATGGGCTAGAACATTTTCATAGTTTAATATTTACCTAGGAAACAAGGTGAAAGCTGATAAGAGAATTGGGGAAGTTTGGGGCATTAATAAATATTACACTATGTGAAAAGCAGGACTGACAAATAACATCTGTACTATTTTATTAACAGGCTGGTATGTACAGTTATGCAGGTTTTGCATTGTCAATGCTGAAGGACAGTGCTATTTACATTTGTAGTCATTATGGGTTTCTCTACTTATAAAAGCAATTTTCAAGCAGATGTTGGTACATTATCTTTTAAAAAGTGTCAAATTCTTCTAGCTTTTGCAAAGATGTTTTGGGTTAGTTGAATTGTTGCCCAATTAGTGCTAGAGAATCCTGTTGTTGCTACAAACTTGTCTTCTAAAACTTGGACAAAATACAATATTTCTGAACCTCAGATTTCCCATTTGTAAATGATTTTTAAAAATACATGCAAATGTAAAAAATGACTTGTATACATGAGATTTTATATAGGAAATGCTCATTCTAGCAACTGTAAATGGGAGGTATCGTTTAAGTACTGTTATATTCTGGTGACTCCTGCAGCTGTACCACTGTGGTATCCAATTCCACGTGATCTCAGAAGCTAAGCAGGGCCAGATCTGGTTAGTACTTGAATGGGAGACCGCCTAGGAACACCAGGTGCTGTAGGCTTGGGAAAAGGACCAGGCAACCCACTCCCAAGAAACAAATAGCCATTGTAAACCCTATGAAGAACAGAGAAGCACTGACAATAGTGTTTCACCTGTTGTACATAGGGTGGCTATGAGTCAGACACCAATTCAATGGCACTTAACAACAATAACAACAATATTCTGGTTATAGGAGAAGGACATGACAACCCACTCCTGAAGCAATCCCAAAACAATCAACCATTGAAAACCCTATGAGGATTGCTATGAATCAGACCCGACTCAACAGCACCTAACAACAACAATAATATATTCTGGTGATTTAAGCTAGCAAGTTAATACTCTTTTTTATACTGACTTTATAAAAGTTTTAAAACCTGAGTTTTTATTTGCATATAATTCACGATTGAAATCTGATGAAAAATACCAATGGTACTTTATAAAAGAATTTTTCCAATATGAACTTTTTGTTTCTATTGGGATATTGAATTTCAAAATGTAATTATTGAATCCATGCCTGAGTTTCAAATATGTTCCTTATTCAGCTAATTAAAAATGTTATAATGTCATAGTAGTTAAATGTCATGTTTACCTTATTGGAAAAAATGCCTTCAAATCAAAGTTACTATGACTATCATTTATTTAGTAGTGTCTTCAGGAGGCAGGACATTTATATAATGTGTAGAAATTAATTTTCTCTGAGCTCAGCAGTTTTGTTACTGATACATGCTGATTATAAAATATTACTTGGTTGGGCAGAGGAAACAATTTCTTCAGTCATTCCAGCCCACCTGGCCTTGGTGACACTTGGCTACAAGGTGAATCCCAAGCCCTGGCTATTCTTGACTGGGCCAAGGTGGAATATGATCCAAGCTGAGACAATCAGATTCAATTTCTTGATAATTTAAACTCCTATCCCCAGAGACTGACTTAGATAGCAATGGACATTCTACCAGTAAGCGAAAGACAGTTGTAAACAGAAAAACAAGCTCACTTGAACCAGTTCTTAAATAAAAATAACCACATTGCAGATTTAGAGAAGTTGCCTAAACGTACAAAACTGCCTTTAGAGCTTTCCATTTTTTTGTTGTTGTTGTTGCGGCCTAAATATACTTCTGCACTTGGTAATTCTGAGATAATCTTGTATTCCTCTTCTGAATTTCCCTTTCATTTGAACTGATGTGAATGGATTTCAATTATTTTTGATGAAAAGATTTTCAGATGTTTTGTACCGAGAATTTATTTTTTAACTTTCTTTCTTCCTCCCTCCCCCTCCCTCCCTCTTTTTTTCTTTCTTTCTTTCTTTCTTTCTTTCTTTCTTTCTTTCTTTCTTTCTCTTTCTCTTTCTTTCTTTCTTTCTTTCTTTCTTTCTTTCTTTCTTTTTTTCTTTTCTTTCCTTCTTTCTTTCCTTCCTTCCTTCCTTCCTTCCTTCCTTCCTTCCTTCCTTCCTTCCTTCGTTCTTTCCTTCCTTCCTTCCTTTTCTTTCTTTTTCTTCCTTTCTTTTATAGTAGTTGGGGGCTAAGCCTAGGCTCTTGCACATACTTTGCAAGTGCTCTACCATTGAGCTGCATCGCAGTCCAGTTTTTAATTTTTTATCTCAAGACAGGGTCTTACTAAGTTACACAGGCTGCCTCTGTGATCCTGCTGCCTCTTCCTCCTGAGTCACTGGGGTTACAGGTATGTACCACCATACCTGGCAATATGTATGGTTACTTCTTGACCAAAAACCCCAAACAAACAAACTTATTTTTTTGTGAGCCACGATCCTTCCAGTGAAACACACACACACACACACACACACACACACACACACACACCTTTCTAGTTGCTTCCTAGACAATAAAGACTCCATTTAAATCTTTCCAATGGCTTCTGGTTCTTCTCAACATGAAATTTGGATGATCAGTAAGAAAAATTTTTAACTATCTTAAATGTTTAATTGTGATTCCTTTTGGACAGTGGACTAGCAAATAGGGTGGTGATGACCTTAGTTTGAAATCACTGTGAACAGTGGAACCTAGAGTAGCTCTTCCTTTGTAATCTGCATAGATACATGATAACCTTCATAATTTTGATGAGTAGGAGAACTAGTGTGTGATACCTTTTTTAACCTATAAGAACTGAAAATTTAGAACTAACAATTCTGTCTGACTTACATTATACTTTGTGGGATTTAGTAAAAGTTTTCCCTCTTTCTTTCTTAATTAATGAACCAACTGGTGAGATCTAATATTCTAACCTAGTTGTTGTTGTTGTTAGGTACCGTTGAGTCAGTAACCGACTCATAGCAACCCTCATGGGGTTTCCAATGGCTGACTGTTTCGGAATTGCCTTGGGAGTGGATTGCCAGGTTCTTCTCCCATTTTGCAGTGCTGGGAATTGAACTTGGGACCTCAGAGACTGCAGTGCAGCACTCTACCAACTGAGTTAAATCCCAGCCCCTTCTAACCTAGAGCATTCCATATTCATATGCACCCACATCGCTATCCTTTGTGGGAAATTTTCTAAGGTTAAAAATTTGATCATGTAAATAATAAAATGAAGACCCTTAAAAAAAAACCCAAAATGTTAGACAAGGGAAGGAAGTCTTCAAATAAAATAGATCTTGGCATTTCTTGGAATTGAAACTGAAAACCACTGGCAGCCATGATAAATGGCAGTGCTTTTATTATGTACTATTCTTGATCAAAACTCCAAAGATCATATACTGTGTGATCATTTGATTGTCCTGGGCCTATTCATATTCATTTGTCTCCTGCAAAAATGAATTAGGAATAGTACATGTAGTGATCATTCCTAAATCCACCTCATTTGGGTAAAAGAGAGCAGGTATTTGACATTTGCCCCCAAATTTACTGAGGTAGGAAATGAGACTTGGATTATCCAACTGAATAGCCAAGTCGTCTGATCTTGTGGTTTAGGTTACAGTGTGATCTGCCTGTAGCTCCACAATACAGCCTCATTGTGCTCAAGTCCCTTGCCAGTTCCTTTCTAGCTAGCTTCATAGTAATGAGATTTTGTTTTGAATGAGACTTCAGTACATCAATCAGGTTTTGTGAATTGCATTTTAATACTTTGAATTTCTTTGCCTTCATGAAAAGAGGGAGACCATAAATAAATTTGGGGAAAAAACAAAATTTTCTCATTACAGGATTATTGAAAGATGAAGTGTATAGAATGCTCTGGGGAGATGAAAACTCACTGAGTCAACAATGTTATAAAGTGAATAACTGTTGAAGACAGAAACAATTATGGGACCGTTAAATGTCTGTGTACTTCATTAAAACATTAATGAGAGTAGAACTTGGTATTTGATGACGAAAATTAGTACCTTTAAAGCCATAGCCACAGAGCATCATTGGCTTCTCAGAAAGCATTTCAATAACCCAGCCTTGCTAATTTACATTTATCTAATTTAGCTTGAGGGTAAAACATTGGAATTATAGAGGAATTTTCATGAAAGAAAATGTTATGTGTTCCAAATGCAGAGTAATCCACATTCCTGTTACAAGGCCCCTAACAACTGCAAGCCTTGGCAGACATTCACCAAACACTAGGAAAAGATCAGTGATAGTGACCACAATAATTATGTAGAAATGATGCTTCTTAAAGTGCTTGTTCTCAACTTGTCTATTTATGTCATCAATACCCTAAACTGCTATAGTCTTATTCAAAACTTTAGTTTGTGTGGAAATCCACTGTGTAGAGTAGAAAGTTAAGCATAAATTCATGTCATATAAACTTTTAATTAGTGGAAGTAAATTATTAAGACATTATTCGAGTTCATAGTCCAAGCCGATAGGCTGAAAAAGTAGTAGTTGTCAAGGTGAAAGAAAAAAAGATAATTTGTTGATTATTTCAAGGTCACTGAATAGATTGGTAGTTAAATTTATTCTCTCATCTCAGCCTCCAGCTCCCTAAGGTGCTGTTCTGATCAATTATCACCATAAAGCCATGTATAGTGGACCTTACCCTCACTAGAACAATCCTTTTACTTTCCATAATTATAGAGCATTGATTATAATTTGCTATTAAATGTATTAATAGGTCAATTTTATTTCTGTTTTTCTAAATACACAAGTATATTCAAATACAATAGAAGTGTGCTACTCCTGATACTACTATAATGGAGAAGAGATTGAATTTTGACAAAGATTTAGATATCCAAAAGTTAGGGGTATAGAGAAGAGGAAGAAAATATACTTGATTTAAAAAAAAATTAATGAGAACTGAGGAAGAAAAAGGCAAGCAAGCAAGCAAATAATCAAGAGCAAAGTCATACCAAAGAGTGAAAACAAATTTATCTTGCTGGTTAAAAATTAACAGGCATCATAAACCCAATGACAATTTTCTTTGATAATGTATCAACTCAAGCCCAATAAAAGTAGTTGGCCATATCATGCTTCTGCTTTTTTTTTTCTTTTTTATGTAATTCCATTTTTTCCTTGTGATAGTGTTACCTGTAGTTGAAAAAAATTTATGACTAAATAAACTAATTAATGTTAACCATTTTGTCATGTGAAGGTTGAGGACTGTAAATAAACATCAAAAGAAGTAATTGTTCTTTGAATGACATCTGTTTATAATAGGAGGCAAGAATTATGCAATTTCAAATATAAGATCTTTTATTACCATCATTCTTTGTTGCCTTAGTTACTTATATAAGCAGTGAAAAGTTAGAGAATTGGAGAGAAAAAGCCCATATTGAATCTTAGAGGATGGTGCTTTCTGAGCCACCATTTCAAATAAAGGAGAATGTAATTGTTAGCCTGTTTCCAAAGATTGTCTCGTGTTTGACTATAGTCAAAAAAGCCCATGCAGTGGCAAGCATAACCAGGTTTCAGAACAAAATTGAAAAACACATGCAAATAATCAGGAAATTATATAGAAAATTCCTATGGTCACTTCTAACAAGTATAATCTGTGATATTGCTAAAGTTTTTAATAGTTTATTTTCTTATTTTTATTATTAGTCTTGCCAGATAATAACTTATATAATAATTAGTTTTTAATTTGAATATATTATCAGAAACTTTGGTTAAAGGATAAAATTTTAATGTCACATGTATAACAGTGACTCTAAAACTAATAGGCAATTCAAGTTTTCTATAGAAAAGAATATTTTAGAAACTAATTTTTAAAAAGAATTATAAGAACAAGTAAAAGCTAGGTAGTATTTTTAAAGCTATTTATACCTTAGAGACTATGACATTTGTATTTTTCTCATAGTATAATTATAAACTCAAATTTATATTGTTCCTTTTAAGTGTGTATTTTATGTACTAACTTTTTTTGTCATTTAAAACTTTTTTTCTAATAAAATTATAGTGAAACCTTATTATGTATTAATGGAATATTTCAGACCAATTTTCCTAGCAGTGGACAAAGCAGCAGAATGGAAACATTTTAACCATGTAAGGTGTCATTCTTTCTAAAATATAGTACACAGTTCCCTGATAAAATGATACAAAGAAAATTTAACTTTTATGAAAAAAGAAATGATTAGAGCCGGGTGCGGTGGCACACACCTGTAATCCCAGGGGGGCGGGAGGTGGAGGCAGGAGAATGGCAAGTTCAAGACCAGAGGTAATTTGCATAATTTAGCAAGACCCTGTCTCAAAAAGTAAAAAAAACGGGTTGAAGGTGCAGTTCAGTGGTCCAGCACTTCCAAAGAATGCAAGAGTGAGGCTCTGTGTTCAACCCCCAGTACCGGAAAAAAAAAAAAAAAAAAAAAAGACATGATTATGAACATGTAATGATTTATTTTTGTTATTTAACTTTTAGAGCTTTACTTAATTTTTTAGTTTCATGTTACATCTTCATAAATGTATGGATGTTCCATTGAGGGCAAGCACTTGGTTCTCTCTGTGTTTAACACAGGGCTCTGCCCATAGTAAGTGGGTGGTACATGTTTATGGGTTATATGTTATGGACCAAACTATTTCTCCAATTCATCTATACAAGTCTCAACCTACTACCTCAACCCAGGACCTGTGTCTTTAAAGAGACTGTTCTTAGGTACCATTGAGTCAGATCCATGCACAATAGAACGATATGCTACCCGACACTATGCCATGCTCATGATCTTTTTTATGCTTAAGCCCATTGTTGGAGCCACTGTGTTGATCCATCTAGTAGAGGGTCTTCCTTCTTTTTGATGACGTGCCACTCTCCCAAACATGATGTCCTTATCCAGGAACTGGTTCCACCTAACTACATGTCCAAAATATATAGGATACAGTCTAGCCATCCTTGCTTCCAAGGAGCACTCTTGTTGTACTTCTTTTAGGATGGATCTGTTGTTTCTTTTGGCAGTCCATGGTATATTCAGTATTTGTCTCCAGCATCATAATTCAAAAGCATCAATTCTCCCATCTCTCTTATTCAATGTCACAACTTTCACAACCATATGATGCAACAGAAGATACCATGGCATGAGTCAAGTGCATCTTCATCTTCAATGTGATGTCTTTACTTTTCAATTCTTTAAAGAGGTCTTTTGCCACAGCTTTTCCCAATGCAATGGGTATTTTTATTTTTTCACTGGTGCTTCTGTAGGTGTTGATTATAGAACTAAGTAAAGCAAAATCTTGGACAATCTTAATCTTTTCTCATTTATTGTGAAATTGTTTATGGACACAGGTGTAAGGATTTTTGTTTTGTTGATATTGAGATGCAATCCATATTGAAGGTTGCATTCTTTGATCATCATCAGTAAATGTTTCAAATCTTCTTCACTTTCAGCAAGCAGAGCTGTATCATCTGCATAACACAGATTGTTAATAAGTCCTCCTCCAATCATGATGCTGTGTTCTTCTTTATAAAGTCCAGCTTCTTGGATTATTTGCTCAGCATAGAGATTAAAGAAGTATGGTGAAAGGATACAGCTCTGATACACACCTTTCTTGATTTTAAACCAGGCTGTGTTTCCTTGTTCTGTTCTAACAACTGCCTCCTGGTCCATGTTGATTCCTCATGAGTACAATTAAATGCTCTGGTGTTTCCATTCTTCGCAGTATTATCCTTAATTTGTTGTGATCCACACAGTCAAATGCCTTTGCATAGTCAATAAAACAAGATGAGGTGTTTAGGGTGGGTTCTGATAGAACTGGTATCCTTAAAGAAAGAGGAAATTTGGATACAGACACATACAGCAGGATGATAATATGAACATATAGGACATGTTGTCCACATGCCAAAGACAGAGGCTTTGAAATAAACCAATTCTGTTGCTTTGACTTATGGCCTCCAGAACCAGGAGAAAATAAATTTCTTCTACTTAAATCATCCATTCTGTGGTCCTCTGCTGTGAAAACCCTAGAAAATATTAATATGATAGCATAACAGCCCTATGGGAGAACAAAATTTGCCAATAGAAAACTAAACTTTTATTGTTCTTATGTCTTCTAACCTTGGTAACTTCCAAGGTACTGTAACCCATTACTGAAAGTCACTTGAATATTACATTGTTCACTTGATGCAGGTAATCAAAACTCTCAAAATCTTTGTGTGCATTTTAATTTCTACCTTTCAACTTGATTTTTGAGCTTTCTGTTGTGGAAAGATCATGGTGACCATTGCCGTATCAGGGTTCTATGGGAGGCTCTTTCCTGTACTAACTTTATCACTTGGTCAGGTTTTACTTCCTCTTGTTGAAGGAGAGTGGTGATAATCAAGTAGCTGGGATATTTAAATGAAATACTGTTGTGGAAAAATTACTTTGTAAACTTAGCAGTGTTAAGTAAACACTGGTTGTCATAACCAGAAGTCTGACTTCCTGACAATTATTTGTTGTCAAGTAGAGATTTGTTGTAGCACCTAATTTATCATTAACCAATAATAAACTATTTAAAACACATATATCCATGGCTCCAAGTTGAATCAACATTTCAATGTACATAGGTGTTTTTCAAGAGGCATAATTTGACAAGTGGAAGTCCTACATTCAGTTAGGAAAAGGACTGCCTGTAGTTTCTTTGGGGTTTTTTTTAAAGCCTTAAAGAGATAAGATTTTTTTTTTCTTTTGTCCTTTAATAATGTCAAGCAACATTCCACAATGGTCCATATGGTCACAAATCCATAAGTTCAAGGAGGTTTGTATTTAATTTTATTCTGTTAACAGTGGCCAGTTCAGATTTTATTAATTTCTTGACACACTAGTATTAGATATGACTCAAACATGAGTGTGTTGCACAGCATATCTGTTGTCCCCATGGTGAGTCATACTTTATGAAGCAATGTGAAAATAATTGAAGAAATTACTTTCAAACTAAATGGTCTGTGATACTCAGCTTGAAATGCAATCATTTTTAAATGTGCTGCTGTGTATGACTTTTGACAGCTGTCAATTGCATAGTGGTAGCACCCTAATGGTTGTTAACATCTAGTTTATTTGTCAGTTTTGTCTCAGGCATGTCATTAGTATTTATCTATTTATGAGACCTGGCAGCCCACTCCCAAAACAATCAGCCATCAAAAACTCTATGGATAGGGTCACAATTTGTCCAGACTTGATGGCACCTAACAACAACAAGATCCAATATGGTATTTTGAAAATGGGTCTGCCTTTCACTTTTAAATTAGTTTCTGTTCTAATAACTATTTAATCATTGCTATCTCTCCTTCCTTATGTCATATTCATGTACATGTAACTGACTTTAGCTTTTCATATACTTTGGTACATTTGAGGATTCCTCTATGAAGATGCAGGCTGGGATTCAGCTCAGTTGATAGAGCACCACTCAGCAGTCTCTGAGGTCCTGTGTTTGATTCCTAGTACCACAAAAATGGGAGAAGAATGTGGCAATCCACTCCTGAAGCAATCCTGAAACAATCAGCCATTTAAAACCCTATGAGGGTCACTATGAGTTAGACACAACTTGACGGCACCTAACAACAACAACAACTATGAATATGAACTCTATTGGATGAGACATTGGCCCCTTTTAAAGGCCAGAACTTTAAAATTTATATTACTATATAAATTTATATATTACTATATAAAGAATGGGGGCTGGGATTTAGCTCAGCGGGTAGAGCGCTGCGCTGCAGTCTCTGAGGTCCCGAGTTCAATTCCCAGCACCGCAAAAATGGGAGAAGGGCCTGGCAATCCACTCTCAAGGCAATCCCGAAGCACTTAGCCATTGAAAACCCTATGAGTGTCGCTATGAGTCGGATACCGACTCGACGGCACCTAACAACAACAACAACATATAAAGAATGGGATATGGACCCGGCAACCCACTTCCAAAAATCAATCCGCCATTGAAAACTCTATGAAGAGCAGAGAAGTACTGACGAGTGTTTCGCCTGTTGTACGTAGGGTCGCTATGAGTTGGATACCGACTCGATGGCACCTAACAAGAACAACATATAAAGAAAGAGATCTCTTTGCTTTTTAGTAAAGGTTAAGGGAATAAACCCACAGCAAAAAATTTCAAATTGAATTTACTTTGGTGATACTCAGATTTGAGGTTTCCAATTTCTGTTTTAGAATCTGAAATATAAGAAATGGGAGATGTCTGTTTTTTTCCTTTATCTTTCCTACTTCTTGTGATATATATATATATATATATATATATATATATATATATATATGACTTCTTACTATTCAATGCTGTTTTTATTCTCAAATTTCCTGTACTGTTAAGGAAATAGCCTTTATCTAAATGGCAAACATAATCTATATTCTAATCCATTTAAGTCCCAGGGGTGCCTTCCTAAACATCAGCTGTCCCTTCCTTGTGCTCTCATGATCCCTGCAGAATTATACAGAGGGTTTCAGCTATACTCATTGCTCTCTAAACCCAGCCAATAAATTGCTCCATGCTACAAACAGATGTTTCCCTTTTAGGTTATTGCTTTGCTTGAAGACCGTTTTTCCTTCCCTAGAGGAAATATCAACATGGCCATAAACTAGTAAATGTCTTCTGAGCATCCAAGAATACGCCAGGAGTGTCAGGGAGCAAACATGGAGAGACATTTCTGTACGAAATGCACCTCTCTCATTTTCATTTTTTCTTCATATTTCAGAGGTCACTTCATACATTATGGGAGTGCCTATTTTTCCACCCTTAAAAATGCATATTGGCTGGTTCATTTGATGTGATCTAATGTGACAAACTTTAGAGAAGGGCAAAGAGCCTCTGTAAGCTCCATTTGTTGCATGATGCACTTGGGAGGATCTCCTAGACTGATTGAGGAGGAAGAGAGACATTTAGATGTTCAATTTTATAACTTCAGTAAGACTTTTCATGACAAAGAAAAGAAGTACTTATAGAGAGACTAATACTCTTTGAAAAAGGAGAAAAAAAGAGAGACTTAATTGAAAGGGTTTTTTTCCACTGGTGTTTTGCTTTTAATAAATGAATAGTCTTCTTCTTTTTTTTTAATTCTCTTTTGGAAATGCTGGGGATGAAACCCAGGGCCATCCACATGCTAGGCAAGCGCTCTACCACTGAGCTACCTTTGCGGCTCCTGTTTTTTCTGTAGAAATAGCTTTATACAAATGGAAGTTACTATTTGTGAATGGTGGTATTGTTTTTATGGCCTATGCAAGTACAGTTTATAGACAGTTTTCCCTACCAGACTAATGGTACCATATGTGTTTGCTGTTATTAGGTGCCATCAAGTTGGATCTGATTTATGGTGACCCTATGAACAACAGAACAAAACACTACCTGAAATTATGCCATGCCCAGCATTATTGTCAGTGCGTCTCTGCTTTTCATAGGGTTTTCCAAGTCTGATTGTTTTGGAAGTGAGCTGTCGGGTCCTTCTCCCAAGTCTATAGCACTTAATATTCCCAGGTGGTCTCCCATCCAAGGACTAGACCTTGCTTATCTTCTGAGATCAGACAGAATCAGATGATAGGTTGCTATGGTTGTAGGTTGTTGTTGTTGTTAGGTGCCATTGAGTCATGTGTAACTCAGTGACCCTCATAGGGTTTTCAATGGGTGACTGTTTTGGGATTGCCTGGGGAGTGGATTGCCACATCCTTCTCCAATTTTTGTGATGCTGGGAATCAAACGCAGGACCTCAGAGACTGCAGAGTGGCACTCTACCAACTGACCTAAATCCCAGCCTCAGCTGTATATAATACCAAATATATGTCTTAAAAATTAGTGCCTCTGCCTGTAGTGACTTGTTTGACTGGAATGAAAACTTTATCTACTGAGGTTAATGGGGAGAGTAAAAGAGGAAATGGGAGAAAGAGGAAGGCATTTCACACTTTCCAAACTCTAACCATGAATACAGTACTGAAAAAAAAAAAAATGTCTTCTTCAGAAAACTTTCTCCAGACTAAAAGTCAGAGAATGCCATTCTAAGAAGAGTATTTTGACGATTGCTATGCTAAAAATGAAATGCTTAGAATTGTTCTTTTTGTTTGGTCATCAATCCTTTGTTTACTCTTGTTTTTTGGTCAATTTAAAGAAAGTTTCCAATTTTTTCATTCAATTCATGTTGCTTTTTCTGAACATCACCTACATTCAAGACTCTAGATTTATTTTCAGATCTAACTGGTGACTAAAAATCTAGTTTAAATGGTGATTGAACAAAAATGAATGAAAGTCAAAATTCCAGTTATTAGGAATTCCATTGTTTCCCTTTTTCTTTTTTTCCTTCTTTCATAAAAAAGGAGGTGTAGATCTAAATAGATCAGGGGAGCAGACACAACCAAAAGTGTTTTAGATCTGATTTGGCAGAAGGAAAAAGACAAGCTTCTGAAACTATAATTTTTCTGCTCAGTGAGCAGCCTTAAAAAAAAAAAACAGTGTGAGCTGGGTGTGGTGGCACACGCCTGTAATCTCAGGGATTTGGGAGGCAGAGGTAGAAAGAGTGTGTGTCTGTGGCCAGAGGCAGCCTGTGTAATTTAGCGAGACTCTGACTCAAAAAATTAAAGCAATAAAAAATGAGCTTGGGGTGAAGCCCAGTAGTAGCGCACTTATATGCCTGCATTCAACCCCTAAGTACTGAAATAAGAGAGAGAGAGAGAGAGAGAGAGAGAGAGAGAGAGAGAGAGAGAGAGGTGGGGGAGATATCAGTGTGATTAAGTACATAAGCATCTGTATGTATTAGACTTGCCTTACTCTATTTCTAAAATGCTACCACCTCTTTTTAAATATAGGAATGAGTTCATACTAGATAGGTAACTAATGCATGTTTGAAATCATAAACTAGAAATAAGTCTTTTAAAAAAGGAGAGGTTGTTGGAATTAGCTAGATGGTTAGGAACTCTTTCTATTGCTCAACCAGCCCATCAATCAGTTATTTAAGTCAATTGGTACATGGTGGTGGCTGCCTCCTGTGATGTCAGGTATGATGTTAGACATAGAAGGTGACCAGGTATTACCACCTTCACCTGGTACCTACAAGGCTCCTCATTAAAGCATTTATGAATATTTTCCCTTCCATGTCTCATAACCATATTATGAAGAAAGGATTATTGGACCATTTCACAAGTGAGGACCCTGAGCTTTGCTCAAATTAACCCAGCTAACAGGCAGCTAAGCCAGAGTTACCACATTCTTTGGAATTCTAATGCTAACATCTTTGCACTAAAAGAGGTCTTAAAAATCATCTTCACTCAAAATCTCAATTTTCTTTTACTTCTCCTTTGCCTCATTTTCTACATTAGTGAGTTACTGAACCTTATTACTAGGTATCTCTAAAGAGGGATCATAATACAATGGCTAAAGTATAGACTCTGAGCTTGGCTTTTAGGGTCAAACTCGAGACATGGGCAAGTTATTGAACTGTCAATGCCTCTCTTTCCTGCCTATGAAATGGGAGCATTAATGATGTATACTCCTCTCAAATGGGAATAATAATTAAATGAGGATTAAATAAGTGAATACAGTAGAGGTTAAAAGCACATACTTTGGAGTTAGACACCTGGGGCTTTGATTCTAAACTTTATCATGAATTAGTTTGGTAACCACAAAAGTCACTTTAGTCTTAGTATGTCAGTATATTGCAAGAAATATATTGTTGTAGGTTAGTCATTTTACATATATACATATGCATGTGTTATTTATCAGTATATGCACATGCTGTTATGGTTTGAATATGGTTTGAGTGTTCCCCAGGCTTCATGTGTTGAAATTTCATCCCTATTGTAACATTTTAAGCAGGTAGAAACTGAATTTGACTATGGCATTTAGGGTGGAGCCTTTGGGTAATGACTGCAGTGGAGCCCCCGTGGTTGAATCCTGGTGGTTTTATAAGAAGAGGAGAGAGATCCTTTACACACACACACACACACACACACACACACACACACACACACACACACGCTTTCTTTTTCTTGCCATGTGTGTTGTTTAAGACTGTGGCAGTGAGGACACCTTCATCAGATGTGGTCCCTTGACCTTGCACCTCCAGAATCATGAGCCAAAATTAACCTTTGTTTTATAATTTATCCAATTTATTATTCTGTGCTTCAGCAATGATGGAAGTGTTGCCAGAAGTGATGTAAAGGATGCATAATGGAAAAAGCCAATGCTGTATTACTCTGTACTCCATCATCATTTACTAATAAAGGAAAAAAATAAAGTAAAAGGATGACATTTAAAAAAAGACTAAAACATACTCAGATTGTCCCCAACTTAAAATGGTTTGACTTACTATATTTCAGTGTTATGATGGAGTGAAAACAATACACCACACTTTGAATTTTGGTCTTTTCCTGGGCTAGTGCTATACAGTATGATACTCTGTCTCCATGTGAGGGAGCTACAGTAAGCCACAGTCCCCAGTCAGCTATGTGTTCGAGGTAATGTAATAACTCTCTGCAGTATATGTGTTAGTCAGACTCTTCTTCACTGTGAGAAATACCCAAGAAAACAATTAAAAGGAAGAAAGATTTATTTTGCTTCTATTTCAGAGGTATCTGTCCATGATTGGCTTGCCCCATCCATTTCTGGGCGGTGATAATGCAGTATGTCTTGGAAGAAGGGTGAGGCAGAGCTGAATAGCTCCCTTCTTTGCAGTCAGGAAGCAGAGTGAGCCACAGAGGAAGAAGCCAAAGACAAGCCTTTAGTGATCTACTTCCTCCTGCTTCCTACCTTCTACTTCCACCACCTCCCCATAATGCCAGCGTCTTATGAATCCATGATGAAGCCAGAACCCTCATGATCCAATCATCCCTCAATGATTGGATCGACAAGCTGGGGACTAAGCCTTCAATGCAGGAGCCTTTGGAGTTGGGGGACTTCACATCAAAACCATAGCAGTGTGCCATGTTGCTAATCTATGATGTGTATTAGATGTATTTTCACCTTACTGTATTTTCAACTTATGAGGGTTTATTAGGAGGTAACCTCATCACAACTCAAGGAGCATCTGTATATAGTTTTAAAACTCTATGTTTCAACTTTCTTCTGATTGTAATATATCACACTTATTTTCTTTTTCCTTCCTTCCTTCCTTCTTTTCTGCCTCCCTCTCTCCTACCTTCCTCCCTCCCTCCCTCTCTCTGTCCTTCCTTCCTCCCTTGTCTTCCTCCTTTTGCTTTCTCCCTCCCTCATTTCTTTTCCTTCCTTCCTTCCTTCTTTTCTTTCTTTCCTTCTTTCTTTCTCTTTCCTCTCTCTCTCTCTCTTCTTTTTTTTTTTTTTGAGTCAGAGTCTTACTGTGTGGATCAGATTGGCTGGAACTGGAACTCACTATGTAGCCCAGGTTGGCCTCAAACTTTTGTTGATTCTGCTGCCTCAGCCTCCCAAGAGCTGAGATTAAAAGCATATGCCACCACACCAAGCTCATACTTATTTTCTAATTTAGGACACAGAGATTAACTTCTTTTTAAAAAAGAAAAAAGAGAAAAATGAAAAATAGCCTCCTATATTTGCACTTTTATTTCTTTTGTCTTACTCTCATTCTAGGTTGAGCTTTAGTCAGTTCTTTAGCTCTTGCATAAACTTTTGGGATAGCCTCATCTCTCTGCCTTGAGTTTTTCTCCTCTGAATCCATCCAGCATGCTACTATCAAATTTTTGTTGTCAAATATCACTTTCATCATGTATACATTAAATAGAACTATTCACATGAAAGAGGAGCAAATATACTCAGTGGGAGGGAGAGAGGGGAACGGATAGGAAAGAAAAGGGCTCAGCAATATAATGAATGTCTGGAGCCCTTGTTGAAGAGATGAGATTGGAAGGAGGAGAAAAGATAATAAGAGACTTTTTAAAAATCTCCCTTTATTAGTAAACAATGATGGGGTACAGAGTAATAGAGCATTGGCTTTTTCCATTATGCATCCTTTACATCACTTCTGGCTACACTTTCATCAACCCAGAAGGTTTATGGAGACTCATGGCTAATATGTAGTAAAACTCAAATGCATATTTTGGTTATATTCCCCTATTTTTCCAATGTACTCATGAAGTTGCACATCCTCTCTTATCCCCCTTTATCCCTCTACATTGACTCTCCTCCCCATCCCATCTTCTGCAATCTATGCTTCTCTCTACTAGTTCCTTCCATCCTTCTTTCTACTCTTTATATTGTCCTTTCTTCTCTGAGTTTAATTGTGCATTTAGAACAAGGCTCTGTGACAAAATACACTGTATGCTATAGAATACCCTCACTACTACACGTTAAATTTTTAGGACACATCTAGTCTTCATTGTAACAATTAAAGTACTGGCAGTAAAGAGATGACCACTCAAACCTGGTAACTGAGGAGAGATGACATAAATGGTGTAGACAGAGTTTAGGAAAACCAACATGTGACAGTAGAGTTGCAGGGCCTAAATGGGTGTAGAGGGGCAACAAATTCTAGAAGGAACCACAGAGAGTTCTAGTTGAATGGAAAAGGCTGTCACTTGATAAGGGATGTCTGTAGATGAATGCAGTCAATGTGAACCAACCCAGGAGGAAGGGACCTTGAACAATAAATTGCTTTGCCTCACTTTACCCCCATATCCAGTCTAGCTAGCATCTTCCATTGGCCAACCCCTCCTGGAAGTCAAGGACATCCATGAATAGAATATTCCTTCCAGACTCCTAAACAATAGGCCAAAATGGATAACAAAGAGACTATTTTGGAGATGTATATAGAGAATATACAGTTCATACTACTTGTATAAATTACGTTTGGAGAGATCATAGAAAAGGAAACATATTACATGTTTATGTCACTAGTTGGTAAATAGCAGGGAGCAACATCAAGAGGCATTGAGAATTTGGCCCAACAGCAATGAGAAGTAATGAGACACAATGGAAATCTTCCATTAAGAGATGCTCACTAATTTTCATTTTCAATTTGTATAGGGATTTGATTCAATTTCAGTTGCATCTCTAAAAGCAGAGTGACTCACCTAAAATATGGGTCCTATGCTTATTTGTGCGTATAGCTTGCTTTGTCTCAACAGTACATCTCCTTGAGGATTGTTGTTATTGTTCTTAGGTGCTGTTGAGCTGGTGTCCAACTCATAGCGACCCTATGTACAACAGGAGAAACACTATTGTCAGTGCTTCTCTGTTGTTCATAGGGTTTTCAATGGCAGAATTTTTGGGGAGTAGGTTGCTGGGTCCTTCTCCCAAGCTTGAAGATAGGGAACAAATAATGCCCATCTTTGTTTCGTCCCACACTCCTTAAGATGATGCCTTGTGTATAGTATATGTTCCTAAATTGTATGCAAATGAGGTTAGTAAGTGAATGCAAATCCCCTGCTCAGAAAACTTCCATGGCATCCTGAGCTTGTCTTTCAATGCCCCTAATAAATTCCTCCAGATCACCTTTATAGGTATAAGTCTACTTCACTCCATGTACTTGATTCTATTTTTTTATTAGAATATTGTTTCATCTTTGATAACTATGTCTTTGCTTATTCAGTTTCTAATTCACTAAGTCTTCCAATCATAAACATACCTTTAGGCACACCTCAATTTTTATTTCAGGGAAAAAGTCATCTCTAACCTCAGTTTCTGACTTTCAAGTTTATTAATATTTGGTAACTTTTCTGGTTTCATGGAATTAGAAATATTCAAAACCCTTATCTTTCATTTATCAATTGAAGAAACTGAAACTAATATTGTCTAAAATGATTTGTTTGCTCAAACTTCTAGCTGACTCATCCTATCTCTGTTTTCCCTATGCTACATGACTTCCTAGTTGTTTGTGTTTGTGTCTTGTTTTCCTGACTTAATATACCTTGACTACTTGAATGGTTTCTAATACAACTTTTCCCAACCCAAAAAAGGTCTTTCTTAGGCTCTGGTACATGGTATATGCACTGCTGTTGTTGTTTGGTGCTGTCAAGTCAGTGTCTGACTCATAACGACCCTACATACAACAGGTGAAACACTATTGTCAGTGCTTCTCTCCTATTCATAGGGTTTTCAATGGCTGATTTTTATTTGGGAATGGGTTGCTGGGTCCTTCTCCCAAGCCTACAGCACCTGGTATCTCCAGCCAGTCTCCTCTCCAAGGACTAACCAGGACTGATCCTGCTGAGCTTCTGAGATCTGATCGGATTGGATGCTATACTGGTATGGCTGCAGGCTATGTGCACTGCTAGTATGTAGTATATTTCTGAAAGTTTCTAGAACAAATCTGATGAAAAGTAGGAGTCTTCTTGGAAGTCTCTAAAAATGCCTTTCATGGTTTACATGATAATAGGGACCCCAGCCCCAACTCCCCTGTCTCTTGAGATTGGTTTTTAAGATTGCTCATTGACCAGGTGTGTTATCCACTTATCTAGAGTAGTCAGATGAAAACAAAACACTAAAGATCTGAACTTAGCAAATATTGAGCTATGTTTCCAGGAGAATGTGGTAGAGGGTAATGATTTCTCTTTAGGTAACTGAGTCAAGAAGATGAAGAGAAAGTGGCTAAGTTCCCTTGGCAGGTTTGGACAACATATTTCTCATAGTTTGATGATTTCTGATGAAGTATATCTAGTTCCCTAAGTAATTCATATCGTTAATATTCACCATGAAGCTAAATGAACTGCATACATTCATGATAGCTAGAACTGCATGGCCTAACTTAAGTATTGAATTTCTCTTAATACAGTGTGATATTAATTATGTTAGTTGGTAAACTAGGGAAACAAATGATTACAGAAAGCATGCAGTCTGTAGCAGTGGTTAAGAAAAGCAGTAAAAAGGAAAAGAGGTCATTGATGAAAGTTTGGAGAGCAGTGCCCTGGTGGGAAGATTGTAGAATATTTAAACTAAAAGGGACTTTAGAATAATTTGATCCTATTCTTTGTTTTATCAGACAGATAAATGGTGGTGGTGGGGAATACGTTGCCTGCCTTGTCAGAACTAGTGTACAGGTCTCTAATTTTAGCTATGTCCTTTGTATCGCTCTGTGCTCACTCATCTACACATTATTTTAGCAGACATGTTGATATCTAAATGTTCAAGACTCAGGAAGTAAGTACACCTATGCGAGGTAGTGAGACATGGCTCTGTCCCAGTTTGATGTGGTAACATATTAATATGCCATGCTTGGTGAGACCAGTATGTCTAAGTGTTTGCTGTTTGGCACACAGTTTAGGTAAACTCTTGTAGTGATGTAGAGATAGAAGCAAATACCATTGGGCTGGCCATGTTCCCACAGACAGTTTAATTATGCTTATCTGTTTAAAGGGACACTCCCTACCTCCCAGAAGTGATTGCTGGCTTTTAAAACTAGTCCTCTTTCTTCCCTTAATAAATTTCTGCCTAATATCATTATAATCATTACCAATATAGTTCATTTTTTCCTGTTTGAATTCTCATTATTATTTCCTGTTTGAATTCTCATTAAATTTTAATAATAAATAGGACTATAATCTAAAAAATTGCTCCCAAAATTATGTTCTGTCCATGGATATTTAAGCATTTAAATTTAATATTAAGTTATTGGAGTCTTGGGAAATTTCATATATAAAAAAAAATTGAAACAAAGAGTAGCTAATATTGGCTCATGAATGTCATTGGGAAATTGCTAGAAAAGGTTAGGGAAAAAAGAGTCCTTTATCATCTTATGTAATTTAGAGTTAAAAACAAAAACAAAAAACCATGTTCTTCCTGAGATGGAAACCTCCTGATGGTTTCCATCACATATACCTGATTTCAAAGCATAATACACATTGAGAAAGACCAGTCTATTTTTCTTCTTGCAGATTTATGTTTATATTTCTACAGTTCACATTAGAAGGGGAAAAAACAGGAAATGAAAGTGGTTTAAGTCCTAAACAGTCTAAAAGGAAATGGCAAAGCTACATATTTCCATATTTCATAGTTTAGACAAAAGAAAATATTTGGCTTTTAAATAATATCTTCTTAGGAATATTTACACAGTTGATTTAACATTATATCAGTTTATGCCCTTTGTATGTTTTAGATAACATTGTTGAATTTCCTTTGACTTAACATGAAGTGGACTTGCCAATGGAGAGAGTTACACAGGCATGCACTCCTTCTTCTGTCCCAGCAAAAGCCATTTATTAAGCAGCTGTTGCATTATTAGTTTACAGAAGGGGTTTCCACACTGCGTGCTTTGTGACCTCACCTCTTACTTAGTTTTGAGAAAGACCATATTCCTTAGATTCTCCTCTCTTATTCTCACATACCGAGTCTTAGTCTGCTAGATTTCCCATTCAAACTGTGTAAATAGCTACCTTCTCAACAATAAGATATAGTTTGGGTCGGTAGCCTATTGCAGAGAGGCACTTGTGGACTGTGCCAGCAGGTATCTATTCTCTGAGCATAGGTAGGCACTAATCAAATCTATTTATATCTTCCTTTTTATTTTGGCATCCAACATTCTCAGAAATAAGTGAAAATTTGTTATACAAGCCAAGACATGATGGAGAAAACAAACATGTACATAGTACCTGATATCCTACTGTTTTTAGTCACAGATAATGTGGAGCTTATTTTATTAAAAATATTTTAATGTTGATTATACTCAAATAAGGAAAAATACTCTCAGCTTCTCTCTGGTAAAAATATGAAGTACAAATTATAGACTCTCTATGGTGCTTATGATAATTTTGAAAAATGTATGTACAGCACAATTCATCAATTTATGAAAGATTATATTATTAAAAGATTACTTATGGAGAAATTCTTTCAAACAAGAAGTGGATTCCTCCATAGAAGTTACATTGTAAATGTGACTTAGATTGTCATTTTACCCCCTTTTTTTCAGTACTGGAGGGTTGAACTCATGGTCTTGCACCTATTTTGCAAGCCCTCTACCACTGAGCTGTACCCTCAACTCATTTTTAATTTTTTTCTTGAGACAAGTTCTTACTAAGTTATGCAGGCTGCCTCTGGCCCTGAAATTGTGATCCTCCTGCCTCAGCCTCCCAACTTTCTGGGATTATAGATGTGCACCACCACACTGGGCCATGTCATGATATCTTTTTAAAGCCTATTTACCTCAAGGGGTAGCTGCATACAGCTTGTGCATGGTAAATTAATTTCACTTATCTTATGAGAAAACAGATCCTGGGTAATAAGATATTGAGGCATGAGGACTCTACCTACTCATAAAGCAGCCTGGCAAGAGAAATGGGACCTTAAGGTTTTGTGCCCCCTCACAAGAACTCTTGAGGTCACTGAACTTATGTTGGCACTGCCATGACAGAAAAGGCATAAAGATATTGCTGATCATAGCCAGGTGAAATGTTTGGTAGGTTTTTATTTTCTTCAAGGGGAAGTAATTTCTAGGTCAAAGCAGAAATCAAACTTTCATGAAATGGGATTTCTCCAAGAAAATGCTTACTAACCAATTTATATAATACATTATAGGTCTATGACTGTATTATTTAGGAAATGATGTGAAAAATTTAAATTTTTATCACAAAATGTCTTCCTATTTATACCTTTGCTTTCATGATTGTTCAGTGCATAGGACAGAGGGCATGAAGTAGCTTGAGGAACACCAAACCAAAGAAAATCCTGAAGCTCCCTCTGCAAAGGGGGGTAAAGAAAAGATAGCGAGGAAATGCAAAAAGTGTCATGTAGTCTCTGAGTCAGCCCACTGGAAGTCTCTTTTCCTTCCTTACCCAGCCCACATGGAGAGACTTCCTATCCCACTGATGGGAACAGAATGTGTCATTCTTAGAATAGGGCTGGACAGTGGGACAAGTGCATACAAACTCCAAAGGAAACAGAGTATTGACTGTGCAGAACAAATGGCATTCCCTTTACAGAGCCGGGGCTGTCCTGTTGAGCAAACTAGAGAAAAACCACTTCAAGTGTTAGGTGCCGTCAAGTTGTATCCAACTCATAGTGACCCTTATGGGGTTTTCAATGGCTGATTGTTTTGGGATTGTCTCAATAGTGAATTGCCATGTCCTTCTCCCATTTTTGTGGTGCTGGGATTTGAACCCGGTACCTCAGACTACAGAGCGGTGCTCCACCAACTGAGCTAAATCCCAGTCCCACTTCAAGATAGTGACAATATTAGAGAACACAGACAGTTGCAAAACATTTACAAGGTAAGTGAGGCCTTCTTTGCAATTGGTATACAATAATTTGCATACAAAGTTAAACTGAAGGAAGCATATAGCAGAGGAAGCATTCCTCACATGGTAAGGATCTTGAGAGAGGAAATGCTATTGTAATAGGTCCGCATGGGAATAAGAACTGCACAGGCACACTAAAGAAGACCACTAGCCTTGGACAGTCGATTAAAGACCTCCCAAATTTACCCAAACAAGGAACATTTCCTTAATCCTTTTAGATCAGGCTTTAAACAGGTGAAAAATTTGGTTCAGATTTGGGTGCGGGTTCAATATGTTTAAATGTAGAGGGGTTGGGTTCAATTTAGGTTTGGGTTTAATTTTTTTCTTTTTCTTTTTGGTTGTGGAGTCAAACCCAAGGCCTCATGCAGGCTTTTGCAAGTGCTCTATCACTGAGCTGTACCCTAGCCCATTTTTTACTTTTTATTTTGAGACAGGATCTCCTTACATTATGCAGGCTGCCTCTGGCCTTGAACTTGTGATCCTTCTACCTTTGCCTCTGAAGTCCCTGGTATTACAGGCATGTGCCACCATGCCCAACTGGCTTTTAAATTTTAATCTTATGTGTACATAGATGAATAATTTTTTTCCAATGTTTCTTTTCCAGTTTTTAAATAGCTAATCATACACACACACACACACACACACACTGAAAGTTGAACCTGAACCCAATTTTTCACTGGGTTTGTTTGTGTTCAGATTTGGGTTCAGAAAAATTTCTAAAAATGATTGAACTGGAACAGGTTCAAGGTTTGCATTCAGATTTGGTTTGAGCCCTGCTATCTACACATAGGATTTAAACCCAAACCTGAACCCTCTAAATTTTAACATATTGAACCTACACCCAAACCTGAACCCAATTTTTCATGGGTTTGAAGCCTTGCTTTGGATGAAATGGTTCCATATAGGAGATGACAGGGAAATGGATGTCAGAGCTCCCTTGGAGACCACAGTACATATTTGTGCTGAAGTTAATGTATTCCACATTCTTACACATTCCACTAATCCTTTTTTCATAAAGCTCAGAAATACAGAGAGCCTGCAATATACCTCTGTGTTGTCCAATCCCATCAGATCTTGGAAGCTAAGCAGGATTGGCCCTGGTTAGTATTTCAATGGGAAACTGCCTAGGAACACCAAGTGCTACAGGCTTGGGAGAAATCCCTGGCAACCCACTCCCTAGAAACAATCAGCCATTGAAAACCCTATGAATAGCAAAGAAATACTGACAATAGTGTTTCACCTGTTGTACTTAGGGTCGCTGTGAGTCAGACACTGACTCAATAACACCTAACAACAATAACAAAGAAATACAGAATTCTAATTAAATTGCTATTTCAACTAGGTTGCCTCTGCATGTCTCCCATAGTAAGAGTTTTTGAGTCCAGGGGAGGAAAAGCCAGGTATGTGGAACTCAAATAGGATTTTTGCCTCTGCATGTCTCCCATAGTAAGAGTTTTTGAGTCCAGGGGAGGAAAAGCCAGGTATGTGGAACTCAAATAGGATTTTTCTCTAACAAAATTGTTTTTCTAACCATCTTTATTACATGGCATATATGTTTTGTCACCTTCAAGGAGATATTATTCATTCTTGATTATCATTTTATTATTATAATACTGGGTCCATTTGTGGATTTATAATTAACTGGGATTTTTATTGTAAATATGAAGTTGTGATTACTTTCTCCCCTTTTCTGCCTGAGTTTCCATAGCTGCTATTGCTCCAGTATTTCAGCTTATATCTTTACTTTTTCTAGTTTGTTTGGACATTACATGAAAGAAAATGATGTAGGTCTGAGTAATACAAACCTGATATCTACACATATGGAGGACTTCAGATATCATTGACTGTATAAAATTAAAGATATATGAAATGGTAATGATCTTAGAAAAAAGCCAATCTAATTTCCCACCAAGTAAAAGGATCCGTCTAGGACATGAACTTGATCTTCTGGGCTCTGTTGTTTTCTTCCTGTGGTAGCTCCTCTGAGAGATAGCTGTGTTCAGGTCGGCTCTTCATATGTTCACCTAAGGTGCTCTGTGGCCTTTCTCACAGTGATCCTTGTCCAATATAAGGGAAACTCAGAATGAGCTTTTTGTAAAACAGGTCTTCAAATATTTATACATGTTGGAGTTGTTAACTTTTTCTCTCTTTTTTAGGCTAAACACCCATGGTCTGTACACATTCATTAGTCCATTTGGCCTCTTAAGATTAAAGTTCAGTTTGCCAATGTCTTTCTTCCAGGGGCATTTCAAAATTGTTCTCCACAATTAATCTGATCCTTAGAAATCACAGTGGAATGATTCCTTCCACCAATACCTACGTTTAGGTGCTGAATCAGTTCACGTAACCTGACAGGATGTTTTAATGTTCTGGACAGCCTTACTGTGCGTTGTCGTCAACTGAGCTGTCTGATCTTTTTTTCAGATCAAATATCATTGTGCCTGGACCACCATATCCAGGAATATATAATTTTTAAAACGTGAAAAGTGAGGTTTTGTATTAGACCAGTCTCCTTGAATTAGATCTGTCTCCATGTTTCATCACAGGCATTCCGTTAACTGGAGATCTTTCCGAATCCAGATGCAATGCATTTTCTGTTTCTCCCAGCATGGTGTCATCTACAAATCAATAAGCCTGCCTCCTTATTTTCCTATATGTCACTGGTCAAGGGCACTTTGGTTCATCTCTCCTCTAGGTTATTAATCTATGTGTATCCATTGGGTTTAGTTACTGTAATAAGTGTGTCATCATTGTCATGCCTTCATTTCAAAACATGTCAAGGGAGTTTCTACCAAATATCTTTAAATTTCCCTATCCTCTGCCTAAGAACCTTGTCAAAAATATAATAAGCTTATTTTATCATGAATTTTCCTTTGGAATACATGCTGGCATTATAATTTTTTTAAGATCTAAAGGTGCAAACATCTGTAGTAAACTTACTGAACTGTAATGGAATCTTTTCTCTTCTTAGGTAACTGGGAAATGCTTGCTTAGTTTATGTTCATAACACTTCTTCCATTTTTCAGCTTTCAAAGATTCCAGATGTTGGTCTTATAACTTACAAGTCAACATCTGTGCATCGTTTCAGTTTTCTGGGAGGCAATTCTGGGAGGTAGACTGAGAGAGGGGAATTTACTTAAATTATATATCATCTGACTCTTGTTTCACCTTCATCATGCTTTAGTTTCTTTTAAGACATGTGTTCCCCGTGTTCTGAATTGAAGGGCACTACCTTGGTACATAAGGTGGTAACAAAAGAGGAAAGTGGTGACTTTTCTTTGGTTTATTCACATAATATCATCTTTATATATTTCATCTCTTTTGTCCTTGAGTATCATTTCATTATAATTTAATATTGTCTTTATTTTTATCCTTATGTCATTATAGTTTCAAATTTTTTGGGTCTTTATAACTTTCTAGAGATAATTTGGTAGGTCAGTGACATACTTGCATATTCTTCCTTACTTACATGTGCCTTCTGTATTTTATATTTTAAAAACATTTCATCAGATATTTTTCTTATTTTAATTTTCAAAATTATTTTGATAATTGTGCTACATTCATTTTTAAGTTTCTTTGTTGTTTTGCTTATTTTTTATCAGTATTGTACATATTTATGGTCATAGAGTGATCATTCAGTTTATATATACAGTGTAAAATTATTAAAACTAGGTTGTTAACATTTTCATCTCTTTAAATAATATACAAAAACAACATAGCACGGTGAAGAGGGAGAGAACAAGTGAAAAACAGAGGCTGTAAGTCTTTGGAAATCCCATAACAAATGCCACTGTATAACAAAACTGTAGTATACCTCACAAAATGTTTACAATTATTGATTGATACATGCTAATCATTTTCAAGACTGCAGCTGTACTTCTGTGGTGTCCGATCTCATCAGATCACAGAAGCTAAGCAGGGTTGGAACTGGTTACTACCTGGATGGGAGACCGCCTCGGAACACCAGGTTCTATAGGCTTGGGAGAAGGACCCAGCAAACCACTCCCAAAAAGCAATCAGCCATTGAAAACCCTATGAATAGCAGAGAAGCACTGACAATACTGTTTCACCTGTTGTACATAGGGATGATATGAGTCAGACACTGACTTGACGGCACCTAACCACAACAACAATCATTTTTAAATTTCTGACACGTTAATGATGCTGATTTTTCTATCATTTAGTTCCCATCATCAGCTTTATTGGATTCTAGCATATGAATAATCCTATATACAATATTTCACCTGTTTTTTCCCTTGTACTGGGAATATTCTCAAACTTAAAGTAGGACACTTCTACAGAGGGACTACCCTGACATCTGATCTCAGAAGCTAAACTGGCTCGGCCTGGTTAGTCCTTGAATGAGAGACCATCTGGGAATACTGGGTGCTGTAAGCTTGGGAGAAGGACCTGGCAATCCACTCCCTTAAGTATCCACCATCAAAAACCCTATGAATAAAAGAGAAGCACTGACAACAGTGCTGGGCATGGTACAGTGTTGGGGATTGTTTCGTTCTGTCGTACATAGGGTCCCTGTGAGTTGGACCTGACTCGAGGGAACCTGACAACAACAACAAGGTAGTGTGAGCAGTAAAGCCTAAAGTGTATATAGCTTACACAGTGAAATCTCATTCTTCTTAGGGATCAACTCATTCCTTTGCTCCTGAGGCATCATCAGCACTATTTTGGCAGTGTCCCTCTCTGTCCTCAAAGAAGTGTGGGACCCAGCTTAGCAGCAGCCTTTATCTTCAGGTGTTTTAAAACACCCAAACCAGTTAAACAAACCAAAGATGCCTGCCAGAAGTATGGGTTCCAGTTCAGCAGGGAATCTTTTCTAACTTTCTAAATTTCAATAACCTCTTCTCTTCGTTTCTTCAGGTTTAGGGAGTGGTGACTTCCATAATACTTGATGCTAAACTCTTTCTGTTCAAATGACTGGACAACTTCAGTTTTTCTGACCAGACTTTGAGGGATACAAGCACCAAGGATACAATCACCAATTCACTTTCCATGTCTTCCTCCTTATTCCCAATTCACAGCATTCAAATGAAGGTAGAAAGGAACCAATCACTAACTCTCCTGTGTGGTCAGCTTGGAATCTAGAACATCTGAGTTACCATAGGCAGCTCTAGAATGTTTTCCTTGACTCTTAAGGTTCATTTTCAAGTATATCAACAACAGTGAAAGCATCACTGGAATCAATAGGTTTTGTAATGTTTATTAAAGCAATTTCTGGTCTTTCTGTTACCAAATCATTAGACTGACTTTTACACTCTGATCCTCTTGAAATATTTTCTTCTGACGTTTTCCCTGCCTTATTTCTTCTTTTCTGTTTAGGACAATTTGTTGTTCTTAAGGTGGTACAAGGCAAAAAGAGGTGTATTTCCTTAATTTTTGTACCCAGTTTGTCAAGCAAGGATAGCAGTGTGCATTTTTACTGTACATGACTAAAGATCAACTCAAGAGGAAACTCTGTGTGCTACTCTCTGCAGGTTGCTGGAGCCTTTCACAAGAAGTACAAATCTAACTTTTAGTGATCTCTGTTTCATTTGTATCTGTATACTCCACCTAACAAAACTGCTTCTAGGTGTGCCACAATCAATATTTGTTCACAGGACGACAGTGAAAATGATAACCTTAGGCTAGGGCAATGGCTCTCAAGTATTTTGGTTGCAGGAATACTTCATGCTTCTAAAAATTATTGAAAACCCTAAATATGTTTGTTTCTGTCATGATATCTGTTGATGTTTATTGAATTAGGAGTTAAAATTGAGACTTAAACATATTTTAGTTCATTAAAAATGACAAAGATAACATAAATAGCTTATTTTAATAACTTATTTATAGTTTTTGCAAAATATTATCTAGCTTAATAGAAGACAACTCAGCTGATACTCTTTTTTTTTTTTTTTTACTTGTTAAGACAGGGTCTTGCTAAGTTACACAGACTGCCTCTGGTCTTGAATTTGCTATCCTCCTGCCTCCGCCTCCCAAGCCACTGGGATTACAAACATGTGTCACCGCGCCCAGCCTCAGTTGATATTCTCATGTCTGTTCTGCACTCATTCTTTTGCAATATGTTGTTTTAATTGCAGTATGTGGAGGAGCCAGCCTTATACTTATATTTGGTCTGGAAAGAGAAAGCATGATTTAATAATTTCAGATTCAGAAATTTAATAATTTTCAGATGGTTATTCTTCTTTGATATTACACCAAAACTCTACAAGAGGAATCATATGTTCTCAAATCTAATTCACACCCTTTCTACAGTTTTAGAGGACTAAAAAATTATATGCAGATTAGAACTGTGTGTGGATTAGATTCATGGTCAAGAACTGGTTGAGGGGAAAGTTATAGAGCCATCATACATGCCATAAAAATGATACAATGCAACAGTGTGAATTAGATTTGGGTGCAGATTAGATTTGAGAATAATACAGTAGCTTCTTAAATTTAGTCACTGTGGAATCTGAAAGTATATTAGTGAACTTTATGTACTCTATACAACCTATTAATCTTTCTTTCATATTTACCCATGCTTGATTTTGTAACATGATTTAGTCACATGGTAACTCTTGGTTCACTGAGTCATTGCAGTTCTCCCAAATGTTGACACATTCATTGTACAAAATAAAATTTACTCTCATTGAATTCACTCAAAAAGCACTTGAATGCTAAGAAGTCATCCAACTCATGATGGTAAATTCAAGCTTTCCAAAATTGTATTATTTTTTGTTTGAGAACTTAAATTTTATATTTGGCCACAGGCCTATCAATTATTTTCCTTAAAATGATTAGCTCACTTCTTTCATTCTGAAGAAACCATCCAAATGGCCAAATCTGCATAAAAAGTTTTATCTACATTCTTTCAAATAAAAAACAAATGATGTTACATGAGAAAAAGCAGTTGGTTCTACTAGTGCTTCAAAAAGTTGCACATGTGTTATTACTTGGGAAAAACATTATACTTTATTCTATAGAAAAGTGTTTTATGTGTACTACCCATTATATCCTATAGGATATTATATAAGTTAACTATCTAGGCTGTAGCAGAAAAACTAACCAAAACAAGCCTATGGAGGAAAATGTTACTGGAAGCTCAAAGTTAGAGGATCAGTCCATAATGGTGGTAAGGCATGGTAGCAGGGATCTGGGCAGGCAACCTCAGGGCATGAGGAGCAGAAGACATAGAGCTTCTTGGATCTTCAGGTCCCTGGTAAAAACCTTCAAAGACCTGCTCCCTGTGATTCATTTTCACCAAGCAAGATCCTATCTCCCAAGGTTCCATAACTTCCCAGGACAGCACCACTAGCTGGGGACCTAACATTAAAGCACATGACCTTCAAGCCATGACACTCTTCCCCTGACCCCCAAAGGTCTATGGCAATCTTAAAATGCAAAATGCATTTAGTCCAACTAAATAAATCCCCCAAATCTTAACCTTCTCCACCATGCTTAAAAGTCTAAATCTAAGTCGCCAGTGAGACTAAAGGCAAACCTAGCTGTGGGTCCCTGGAAAACAAAAAACAGGTTGCATACTTCCAACATATAATGTCAGAGAGTAAGCATTCCCATTCCAAAAGGGAAAAATGAGGGCACAGAGAGGAAAGATTGGTCCAAAGTAAGACGGGTATCTCACTGGATAAATAAAAACTGTTGCTTCAAGTCTGGTATCTGGCACATGTGTGACATCATCTGACATCTTCTGAGCTCAAACAGGACTGTGTGGCTCCACCCCTGGGTTCCTGGCATTTGGAGCACAAACAACCCTCCTGGGCTGGCTCCGCTCTTTGCTCAAAGCTTCTCTTGGTAGATGCTTCACATTGCTGGCATCTCCACCATCCTGGGGTCTCCACTGATGCTTAGATACCACCCCACACCACACTGATGTTGCCAAAGGTTGCTGCTGACTCAGGGGTAGCTGGGCCCGTCCTGTAGAGGCCTCTGTATGCCCAGGTGAGAAGCCATTTTCCTGAGTGGCTTTATTTCGACAGGGCTTCTAGGAGATATTTGTTTTTCAGACATTCCCTTTTCAAATGAGATTTTTGTTTCATGCCCTGGGATGTTAGATGAAAGGGATTTGGCTATTCTCTCTCTCTATGCCTCCAGGCCATCTTTATTGCTCTCTTTAATGGTGCTTATCATGTGTCTGTCAGCTTGTCTTTCTATGAGGGCTTGCATGTTGGTGTGATGCTGAAAGCTATGCCACTGTATTTCAGAAACCAGCAGGGCCATCTATGGTGGACAGATTTCAACTGAGCTTCCAGACTGAGGTAGACTAGGTAGAAGGACCTGACAACCCAATTCCAAAACAATTAGCCATTGAAAAAATCCTACAAATCAGCAGAGAAGTACTGTTAGATATAGTGCCAGAAAATGAGCCCTCCATCTTAGAAGACATTCAAAAGATGACTGGGGAAGAGTTGCCTCCTCAAAGTAGAGTGGACTTTAATGACTGGAATAGAGTAAAGCCTCTGGGACCTCCTTTTGCTGATGTGGCATGACTCAAAATGTGAAGAAACACAGTTGATGCAACAATGGGCTCAAATATAAAAAGATCACATGCATGGCACAGTGTTGGGTAGTGTTTCACTCTGTTGTACCTAGGGTTGCTATGAGTTAGATCCAACTCAATGACACCTAACATCTCTTTAATAATTATGTTCTCCTTGCTCAAACTGGCTCTGTTCTTAGTATCTTTAGAAAAACCTTCACCCCTGCTGCCTTTTGTCTATTTAAGCTGCATATTTTTAGATCTTTTTTCTATGCCTTTTGCTCAATACTGTCCTCATAAATCTGCCTAAAAGCAGCAAGAAACAACCATGACACACTGCCTATATCTTGTTTCCCTCATAATATTTCTTCTGTGAAGTTAATTGGTCCATTACTTTTAAATTCAGCTTCACTCAATTCTTTTGGACAAGGGCAGAATGTACACAAGCTGTTTGTGTAGACAAATGGTCTGTATCCCAGTGCCCAAGAGAGTCCTCATTTTGTCCTTGAATCTCTATGATTTCCATCTGCCTTTTTTTTTTCATCAGCAGCATTGTTCTGTTCTTCCTCAGTCTCACCAGAACCACGCCCCAAGCCCTCTCACCTGTATCTCCAAACTCTTCCAAACTTCTCCCACAAGCAAGTTGCAAAGGCCAAAGACCTAAGAGCCACATGGATAGGTGTCTGCATGGCAATGACCCATCCTCCAGTACCAGCTGTCATCACTGTAGCAGAAAAACTAAGACAAGCCTATGGAGGAAAGTGTTTATTGGAAGCTCACAGAGGATTTGTCCATACTGGTGGCAAAGTGTGGTTGCAGAGTAGGCATATGGGCAGGCAGCCAGGTGCCTGGCAGAGGACCTCACAGCATCCCAGGGCAGGAGTCAGAGAACTTCATGGAGCTGCAGGTGCTGGGTAAAAACCTCTGAAGTCCTGTTCTGAGTGACTCATTTCTATCAAAATAGATCCCACTTCCCAAGGTTCCATAACATCCCTGGACATCACCATGAACTGGCCCAATATTAAAGCCCATGACCTCTGGGGAACATTTTATATTCAAACCATGACAAAGGTTAAAAAGACATAGAATAAAAGAACAAAGATTTAATAATATTACTATTAACTCTTATTGCTTCCTCAAAGAAATTCTTAATCCAAACTAATTTTTTTAAAAAAATTGAGAGTATGTACAGTTGACTCTGGAGTCACAGCCTTATTTACTGCTAAAATAGTTGCTTTTCCCTTCATCATCTTTGCACCATTGGAACACATGTAAACTCAGTGAAGGAGGCAGCTAATACTTTAGCACAATTATAAAGATCCTGTTGTTGATCTCTCAGCCTCCTGAAAGCTTCTCAGGGAGCCCCGTAGTTCTGCAGAACACTTTCTGAGGACTACAACCCAGAGCTATCTGTTGATTCAACCCACTGTCCAGAAACTTTCTCTTAAAAATAAAATACTAATCTCAGTCAGTTTGAAAAAAATTCATGTTTTTTTCTTCTATTACCAGGAATTAGTTTGTCCTGTGATATTTAACACCATATCTCATGAATTGAATACCGGTTGCTGTTGTTGCTAGGTGCCGTCAAGTCATTATCTGATTCATAGTGACCCTACATATAACAGGTAAAAGAGTATTGTTACTGCTTCTCTGCTATTCATAGGGTTTTCAATGGCAGATTGCTTTTTGGGAGTGGATTGTTGGGTCCTTCTTCCAAATCTACAGCACCTGGTATTCCCAGGTGGTGTTCCATCTAAGTACTAACCAGGCCTGACCCTGCTTAGCTTCCAAGATCTGACGGGATTGGATGCCACAGTGTATGGCTGCAGGCTGAATGCCAGTTGGTAATCAAAAATAGCATGAAACAAAAATGACAAATGTATTTTTTATATGTTATCATTAAAAATGCTATAAAGATTATCTTTTCTTATAGTACATGCTTTTATCCTATAACTTATGTATTTAAGTTCTTATTAGTGTATGTTAATTGTATATGTTATTGTTGTTGTTGTCAGGTGCCGTCGAGTCGAGTCCGACTCATAGCGACCCTATGTACAGCAGATCGAAACACTTGCCAATTCTGTGCCAGGCAAACAATCTTATTTATGTTTAAGCCCATTGTTGCAGACACTGTGTCAATCCATCTGGTAGAGGGTTTTCCTCTTTTGCATTGACCTGCCACTCTTCTAAACATGATGTCCTTCTCCAGGGATTGTTCTCTACTGACTACATGTCCGAAATATGTAAGATGCAGTCTGGCCATTTTTGCTTCCAAGGAGCACTCTGGTTGTACTTCTTCTAGGACAGATCTATTGGTTCTTTTGGCAGTCCATGGTATATTCAATAGACGTCTCCAGCACCACAATTCATAAGCATCAATTCTTTTTCTGTCTCTCTTGTTCAATGTCCAGCTTTCACAATCATATGATGCCACTGAAAATACCATGGCATGAGTCAGATGCACCTTCGTCTTCAAGGTGACATCTTTGCTTTTCAATACTCTAAAGAGATCTTTTGCCACAGCTTTTCCTACAGCAATGCGTCTTTGGATTTCTTGACTGCTGCTTCCAT
>VMDO01001837.1:67142-87173 GCA_007922755.1 Pedetes capensis
CCAAGCAAAGTAAAATCTTGGACAACCTCAATCTTTTCTCCATTTAATGTGAAGTTGCGTGCTGACCCAGTCGTAAAGATTTTTGTTTTGTTGATGTTTAGTCGTAACCCATATTGAAGGCTATGATCTTTGATCTTCATCAGTAAATGTTTTAAATCCTCTTCATTTTCAGCAAGCAAAGTGGTGTCATCTGCATAACACAGGTTGTTAATGAGTCTTCCTCTAATCTTGATGCCACGTTCTTCCTCATAAAGTCCAGCTTCTCGGATTATTTGCTCAGCGTATAAATTGAAGAGATAGGGTGAAAGTATACAGCCCTGATGCACACCTTTCTCAACTTTAAACCACTCAGTGTTTCCTTTTTCTAGTCGAACAACTGCCTCCTGGTTCATATACAGATTTCTCATGAGCACAATTAGGTGTTCTGGTATTCCCATTTTCTGAAGTGTTATCCATAATTTGTTGTGATCCACACAATCAAATGCTTTTGCATAGTCAATAAAACATAGATAGACATCTTTTTGATATTCTCTGCTTTCAGCTAATATTCACCTGACATCAGCAATGATGTCCCTAGTTCCCCGCCCTCTTCTGAATCCCGCTTGATTTTCAGGTAAGTCCCTGTCTATATATTGCTGCAGTCGCTTCTGAATGATCTTTAGTAGAATTTTGCTGGTGTGTGATATTAATGATATTGTCTGATAGTTTGCACATTCGGTCGGATCCCCGTTTTTGGGAATAGGCACAAATATGGATCTCTTCCAGTCAGTTGGCCAAGTAGCAGTTTTCCAAATCTGTTGGCATAAACATGTTAACACCTCCAGTGCTGCATCTGCTTGTTGAAACATCTCTATTGGTATCCCATCAATTCCTGGAGCTTTGTGTTTCGCCAGTTCTTTCAAGGCAGCTTCCACTTCGTTCTTCAACACCATTGGTTCCTCTTCATATGCAACCTCTTGGAATGGTTGGTCATCTACCAATTCTTTCTTGTATAATGACTCTGTGTATTCTTCCCATCTTCTTTTGATGTTTCTTGCATCATTTAATATTTTCCCTGTAGAATCTTTTACTACTGCCACTCGAGGCTTGAATTTTTTCTTCACTTCCTTAAGCTTGAGAAACACAGAGCGTGTTCTTCCCTTTTGGTTTTCTGCCTCCAGTTCCTTGCACATTAGCTCAGTTGGTAGAGCACCGCTCTGCAGTCTCTGAGGTCCTGAGTTCAATTCCCAGCACCGCAAAACTGGGAGAAGGACGTGGCAATCCACTCCCAAGGCAATCCCGAAACAGTCAGCCATTGAAAACCCTATGAGGGTCGCTCTGAGTCGGACATGACTTGATGGCACCTAACAACAAGTATATGTTATTAGTGTATGTTAATTGTATAAAATATTATACAATGTATATGTTATTAGTGTATGTTAATTGTATAAAATATTAGGTTTCATTGTGACCTTTTCATAATGCATATAATGTACTTTCATCATATTTACCCATTACCCTCTCTTGATTCCCTTCCCATTGTTCACTTTCCTCGTCCCAAACAGTTCTCCTTCTACATTCATCTCTTTTTATTTTTAATTCAGTTTCCCCATATGAGAGAAAACATATGATATTGGTCTTCCTGAGTCTGGCTTATTTTGCTTAACATGGTGATTTCCAGTTCCCCCTAGCTTCCTGCAAATGACAAAATTTCCTTCTTCTTTATGCCTGAATAAAACTCTGTTATATATAAGTGAAACATTTTCTTTTTTTATTGGAAATTTTTAATGTACACTTTAATGTGATTCATTCTGACATGCTTTTCTTATGGCATTTCCATATATGCATTTTGATGTACATTATTCATATAGGTGCCCCCTTTACCCTCTCGTATGCTTCCCCCCAACCTTCCCCAACTAAGTCTTCTCTATCATTTACTTGGTAATATTTTTCTATATGTCCTTGGGTTCCAATTCTGTTTAAGATAGAAACTTTCCTTGTAGTGAACTTTGTTTTTATCTTGTCAGAACAATTGCATGCATTTTCTAGACCATTTATATTAACACCATTCTTAGCTTTTTTTTCCTTTTATTTTGATCCGAACTTTGAATAGGATTTTTCCTTCTTATAATTTTGATTCAGCTCCCACATATGAGTGAGAACATGTGGTGTTTCTCTTTCTGAGCTTGTGTTCGTTCACTTAAAATAATTTTCTCTAATTCCATCCATTTTGCTGCGAATGACCTTATCCTTGCTATTGTGAAAAGTGCTGCATTGAACATGGAAATGCAGGTGTCTCGGTGGTATGATGACCCATCTCCCTTTGGGTAAATTCCCAGTAGGGTTATAGCTGGGTTATATGGTAGAACTATTTTCAGTTTTTAAAGATATCTCCATATTGATTTCCACAGTGACTGGACCAATTTACAGCTCCACCAACAATGTAAGAGTGTTCCTTTTCCGCCACAAACTCGCCAGCATTTGTTGTTATTTGTTTTATTGATCTTGACCATTCTTACTGGTATAAGTTGAAATCTCAGAGTTGTTTTAATTTCCACTTCCCTAATGGCGGGGATACTGAGCATTTTTTCATGTGATTCATGGCTTTATGGACCTCTTCATTTGAGAACTGTCTACTCAGTTCCTTTGCCCATTTGTGTTGGGTTATTTGGTTTTTTGGGGGTAGTTTTTTTTCTTGAGTTCTTCATGAATTCTAGTAATTAGACCTTTATCTGATGTATAAATTGCGAAGATTTTTTTCCCATTCTGTGGGGATTTCCTTGACTCTGTTAATTGTTTCTTTTGCTGTGCAGAAGCTTTTTAATTTCATGCAATCCCATTTATCTCTTCTTGTTGCAATTTCTTGAGCAATTGGAGTCCTATTAAGGAAATACTTTCCTATCCCTATATGATGGAGTATATTGCCTATCTTGCCTTCTATAAGTTCTAAAGTTTCTGGTTTTATGTTGAGATCTTTTATCCATTTTGAGTTAACTCTCATGTATATTGAGAGATGCGGGTCAGCTTTCATTTTTCTGCATGTGTCCCAGCACCATTTGTTGAAAAGCCTGCCCTTTTTCCAGTTTACTTGCTTTGCTCCTTTGTTGAAAATCAGGTGGCTATAGGTGTGTTGAGGTATATCTGGGTCTTCTATTCTGCTCCAGATGTCTTCGGGCCTATTTTTGTGCCAGTACCAAGCTGTTTTTGCAACCACTGCCCTGTAGTATAGCTTGAAGTCAGGGATTGTGATTCCACCTGCATTAGATTTGCAGCTTAAAAGTGTTTTGGCTATACCTGGATTTTGTGCTTCCATATGAATTTTTGGATCATTTTTTCTATTTCTGTAAAGTCAGTCAGTGGAATTTTAATGGGTAATGCATGAAATCTATAGATTGATTTTGGTAGGATAGCCATTTTTACTATATTAATTCTCCGTATCCAGGAGCAGGGGAGGTCTTTCCACTTTTCAGTGTCCTCTGCTATTTCTTTCTTTAATGTTTTGAGATTTTCCTTGTAGAGATCTGAAGGGTCTTTGGTTAGATTGATTCCAAGGTATTTAATTTTCTGGTGGGCTATCATGAATGGTATCTTTCCTGAAATTTCCTTCTCTTTCTGTTTGGAATTGGTGTAAAGAAAAGCTATTGATTTTTGTGTGCTAATTTTGTAGCCTGCAACTTTGCTAAAGGAGTTAATTAGATCCAGAAGTTTTGTGGTTGAGGTTTTGGGGTCTTTCAGGTATAAGATCATATCATCTGCAAATAAGGATAATTTGACCTCTTCCTTGCCAATCTGTATCCCTTTGATTTCTTTCTCTTGTCTGTTTGCCCTGGCCAGGACTTCAATTACTATGTTAAATAGAATAGGAGAGAGAGGACATCCTTGTCTTGTTCCAAATCTAAGAGGAAATGGTTTTAGTTTTTCTCCATTTAATATAATGTTGGCTGTAGGTTTGTCATAAATGGCTTTTATGAAATTAAGGTATTTGCATGTTATACCTATATTTTCCAGTGTTTTCATCATGAAAAGGTGTTGCATTTTATTGAAGGCCTTTTCAACATCAATTGAGATGATCATGTGGTTTTTGTTTGCCAGTTTCTTAATATGCTGAATTACGTTATTTGATTTTTGTATGTTAAATCAGCCTTGCATCTGTGGTATAAATCCCACTTGGTCATGGTGGATAATCTTTTTTATATGCTGCTGGATTCTGTTTGCCAGAATTTTATTAAATATTTTTGCATCTAGATTCATAAGGGAGATGGGTCTATAATTCTCTATCTTAGATGAATCTTTTCCTGGTTTAGGTATCAGGGTGATGGTAGCTTCATAGAATGAATTTGGGAATGTTCCCTCCTTTTCTATTTTTTGGAATAATTTGAGGAAGACAGATATTATATCTTCTTTAAAAGTTTGGTAAAATTCTGCCGTGAATCCATCAGGACCTGGGCTCTTCTTTGTTGGGAGACTTTTAATTACCTTTTCTATTTCTGTATATGTAATGGGCTTGTTTAAGTCATTATATCTTTTAGGATTAGTTTTGGTAGGTCATACGTGTTAATAAATTTGTCCATTCCTTCTGCATTTTCATATTTTTGGGAATATAGTCTCTCATAGTAATCCCTGACAATTTTCTGTATTTCATTGAAGTTGGTGGTTATGGACCCGTTGTCTTTCATAATATATACTATGTTGGATTTTTCCTTTTTCTTTTTGATGAGGTTAGCCAGAGGGGTGTCTATTTTATTAATCTTTTCAAAGAACCAGCTCTTAGTCTTATTAAGTTTTTGAGTTATCTCTTTGTATTCTAATTGAGATATTTCTCCCTTTATTTTTGTAATTTCCTTTTGGGTGTTCCTCTTAGGCTTGATTTTTTGTTGGTTTTCTAGTGTCTTAAGATGCATCATTAGGTCATTTATTTGGCTCTTCTTTATTTTATTGATGTAGGCACTTAATGCTATAAACTTCCCTCTTAAAACTGCCTTTGCTGTATCCCATATGTTTTGGTATGATGTGTTTTCATCATCATTTGATTGTAGGAATTTTTTAAATTACAATTTGGTTTCATCAATGATCCGTTGGTCATTCAGCAGTGTATTGTTCAGTCTCCATGAGTTTGTAAAGTTTCTGGAATTATTCTTGCTCTTGAGCTCCAATTTTATCCCATTATGATCTGATAAGGAACAGGAGCTAATTTCTACATTTTTGTATTTGTTGAGGGAGTTCTTATTGACTAGCATATGATCTATCTTACAAAATGTTCCATGTCGAGCTGAAAAGAATGTGTATTCCTCATCACGTGGATGAAATATTCTGTATATATCTGTGAGATCCAACTGGTTTCGGGTGGAGATTAGAGTTGATGTTTCTCTGTTGATTTTTCATTTGGATGACCTTTCTCTTGATAAAAGTGGGGTATTGAAGTCTCCCATTATTGCTGTATCTGGCCTAATAAAGTTCCTTATATTTCATAAAGTTTGTCTTATAAAGCTAGGTGCCCCTATTTTTGGGGCATAAATATTAAGGAGCGTTATTGATTCTTGATCGATTGTTCCTTGTATTAAAATGTAATATCCTCCTTTGTCTCTTCTAATTAGTTTTGGAGTGAAATTTAATCTATCTGACATTAGAATTGCAACACCTGCTTTCTTTTGTTCCCCCCCCACACACTAGGTATACATTTTTCTAGCCCTTAACTCTCAGTTTATTCCAATCTTTGTGAGTTAGTTGAGTGTCTTGAAAACCACATATTGATGGTTTGTGTGTTTTCATCCAATTAGTCAGCCTCTTCCTCTTAATTGGTGAGTTAAGACCATTTACATTAATAGTGATTATTGAGTAGCATTTATTGTTATATACCCAATCATCACCTGTTACTGATTTATGAATCATGTTTGCTTTGGTCCTTTCTTGGGTTGCACTCATTTCAGCTAACCAGTTCCTTGTTTTCCTTTATAGGGTTGTCTTAACTCTCCTGGATGTGGCAATTGATTTACAACACTCTCCAGTGCTGGTTTGGTGGTTGCATATCATTTAAAAGATCAATGTCATTAAATGTCTTATACTCCTCATCTATTTTCAAATATAATTTTGCTGGATATCTTAGTCTTGGCTGGAGATTGTTTTTTGTTTTTTTTTTTTTTAGGATTTGAATCACCTGTGTCCATTCCTTTCTAGCTTTCAATGTTGATATGGAGAAGTCTGCAATAATTTTAATAGGTTTTGTTTTGTAAGTAATAAGGGGTTTCTGTCTTGCTGCTTGCAGGATAGCTTCCCTGATCTCTAATGACAGCATGCGAGCGATGACGTGTCTTGAGGATGATCTACTTAAGTCAGCCTTCAAAGGAGTCCTGAATGTCTCAGTGGTGTATATATCCATTTCCTGTACTATCTTTGGGAATTTTTCCTTCAGGATATCCTTTACTAGATTTTGAAGGCCTCCAGTGGATCTTTCTTCTCCTTCAGGGATGCCCTGAGTTCTTAAGTTTCATTTTTTCATTCTATCTGAGTTCTTCTGGAAATGTTTTTTTAATATGTTTATCACTGATTCCATTTCTGACTATTTGTATTTAAGTTCATTTATGGCATCTTCAGAATCAGAAATGCTCAGCTCAGATTCATCCAATCTCAATGAAAAGGATTCTTTAGCTGAGTTCAATTCAGTTAACTTGGATTGAGTTTCAAGGAGAGTTGCTTGGTTTTTCCTTATTTCTAACTGGGATGATAGAACAGATTCCAAGTGAGATACCTTCTTTTCAAGGATTTCCAGGGTCCTTGTAGTATTCATTTTAATTTCTTTTAGCATGTTTATAACCATGACTCTGAATTCCAAGTCAGAGATCTCTAAGAATTGAGAGTCCTTGGAGTTATTTGTTGGGGGCTTTCCTCTGTGGGGCCTTCAGATCCATCCTGCCCCTTTGTGTTTTTTGAAGGTCTACTTTGTTTGCCCATAATATGGTCTGGGAAGTAGGATTTGTCTCTTCTGAGTGCGCAGAACTTCTCCCACTGTTATTCCTTTGAGATTGTGTGGTGCTAAATCTCTGATGCTTATTTGAGCTTATAAATTGGGTATATTCTTGGCTTTTTGGTCTGTGTGGTTCTCTCTTTAGTCCACCAGCCCAACTCCAAAGAGGCTAGGGGCTAGCGAGGTGATAAATTTTGTTTCTCTTCTGTGGGGTGAGAACGTGGGGGATCTGGTGACAGAAGGCGGGGAAAGAGAAGGTAGAGGACAGAGGCTAATAGAAATAACTGTCAAAATTAAAATTAAGGTTAAGACTTAAGGGTAAAATAATTAAAACAAAGGCACATATATAGCTTAAGAGAAAGAGAAGGAGAATAGAAAAATGGAAGAGAGTAAAAGAAGAAAGGAAGAAAAATAAAAAGGAAAAAGAAAAAAACTCACTCATACACGCTCCCTCACACATATAAAAACACTTGTAGACAGGTGCGGTGGTGCATACCTGTAATCCCAGTGGCTCGGGGGGTGGAGGCAGCAGGATCGCAAGCCCAATATCAGAGGCAGTTTGCGCAACCCAGCAAGACCCTGTCTCAAAAAGTAAAATAACAGGGGCTGGGGGCACAACATGGCGGTCCAGCACCTATAAAGCAAGCCTGCTCAAAACCCTGGGTTCAAACCCCTGTTTAAAAAAAAAAAAAAAAAAAAAGCCCTTGTATGTTCTGCAGGTGGAATAGGCACTGTGGACACCCAGTTCCACCGGGTGAAGTCAGTACTGTAGGAAACAGTGCTCCCTACACAACTCAGGGTGGCAGTGTTTTCACACAATCTGCAGGAGCAGTCTGTCTTAGTTTATAGAGGTTTTGCCGATTAGGTAGAAAATGGCAGACTGCCCCGCAATGTCCTGGGTTTAAGTGGGACACCAAGTGCCCAAAGAGATGGTTCCACAAAATATACTTTGCCTATTGTATTGTTTGAGAGGCAGTGGAACCTGTGGGGTCCTCTCTGGAGTTCTCCCTGTCCCATGTATTTTGAGCGCCAATTCCCAAATCAGAGATTTCTGGCCCAAAGCCTATAGCATGGAGGGAATAGGGCTGCTATCATGGATTTTTTTTTATTGTAGGGCTTTCCTCCCATTTGGGAGACCACTTGGGAGGACCATATCCTCTTGTGGGTGGGATGATATCCAACCCCCCACCCCAGAAGGAATCTGTAGTAGATCTGTCCATGCACGGAGATCATGCTCAAACTGCTCTTATTGTGTCTAATTGTGCCGCTAGGCTCTGCCGAAAAGGAGCATTCTGTCTGCGTGGGGCTCAGCCACCTCCACGGACCCCACCTTTCTCCACAGTGCAGTGGGATGACTTAGGATCACTTCTGGTATGTCTGGGATCCGGGTGTATGTGTGCCGGTATGTCTGTGGAGATTGCGTCTGCACCACTGTTCCACCACAACAGGAGGGAGGGAACCACGTTTCATCTCTGGACATGTACCGCTGGCACCGATTTTCCAGATTCCTCCGAGATCACTCCCCGTAACCTTGCATATCTACTCTCGTGGATCTGATCCCTATTTTCTTGTGTGAGGGACCTACAACTGCCCAGCATCTCAGGCTGTGGGACGTGTGCCACTATGGATGGTGATTCCGTGTGCCACCTCAAACTGACTCACCCAAAACTTGTAGTTTGTGTCCCTTGGGCTGGGTGACAGTTTGATGTCCAGGTTGCACTCTGTGTTGGGTCTGGCTCCTGTGGGTGTGTGTGTGAAGTCCCCTTTGAGTCTCCAGGATTCTATCCACCGTCTTCCTGATGGCAAAATGGCAGAATGGCGGTCCCGCTACTGACCTCTGTGTAGCTCCTCCAAAGCCAAATCCTCGATTTCCTGAAATATTTTCTTTATTGATTCATGTATTTGTGGATATATAGTCTATTGTAAATAGTGCTACAATAAACATGAATGAAGTATCTCTATTGTGTGCTGGCTTTGATTCCTTTGGATACATACCCAGGAATGGGGTGGTTGGATCATATGATAGCTTTACTGTTAGTTTTCTAAGGAACCTCCATGCTGATTTTCATGGTGGCTGCACTAATTTACATTCGCACCAACAGCATATAAGGATTCCTTTTTCCCCATATCATTTCCAGCATTTGTTGTTGCTGATTTTCTTGATGGTAGTCATTCTGACTTGGGTGAGATGGAATCTCAATGTATTTCCCTGATGGCTAAAGATGTTGTATTTTTTTTTTCATTTGTTTATTGGCTATTTGTACTTCTTTTGAGAATTATCTGTTCAGTTGATTTGCCCACTTACTGACTGAGTTATTTTCTCTTTTGTTCTTTAATTTTTTTTGAATTCTTGATGTATTCTGCATACTAATCCCTTGTTGGATGAATAACTGGCAAAGATTCTCTCCCATTCTGGAGGCTGTCTCTTTACTCTGGTAATTGTTTCCTCTGCTGTGTAGAAGCTTTTAAATTTGCAACACCACATGTTTTGTATTGGTAGTTTGTACTGGGAACTGGAAGTCTTCTTCATTTTATTTTACTTACATTTACTCTCATCATATTTACCTTTTTACCATTTAGCTACTGCACTTGTGAAATTTTATTACTAAACTTCTTCTAATCTCATTAGAGTCATGAGCTCATTCCAGCAAATGATAGTACTTTCAAATCTTTAAAAAGTACAAATTTTACTTCATTATATTTATGATGAGTGGATGTCTCAGGGAATATTTTCCTACTCTGTCAAGTGTAGTCAGAATCTATCTTTCTCAAAGAAAGAAAGAAATTCTCTTTACAAAACTTAGTAAAAACCAAGCTTCCATTCTGAATTTTCAAATTATCTTTTCATTACACAGATATGAATTGCTGCTATCTTAAATTGTAAACTCCTAAAGGGAAGTTTGCCTGTTCACTGTATTTCCTTTCTTCATTCTTTTACACATAGAAGTTCAATCTGTTCATGCTTTCTAGAAATGCCTGCATATTTTACAGAATAATAGTGACAAATAATGGACTAGACTACTGACAAGTTGGGAAATATTGGTATATATACCAGTATTTATCATTTCCACAATGCTAAGCAACAACAAAATGTTGAAGAATGCAATATTCCTAGAATCAGTTTTATTTTGAAAGAGAACAATCTTAGTAAATCTGATAAGTTCACAAAAATAAAACCTTCTGGCTAATTCAGATAAGGTATAAGGAAAACAAGCCCTTTCAATTTCCTATTTTAAGCAAAGTTCACAGGGGGAATCATTTCACTTACAATTTTATAACATGCTTAGATGAATTATCAGTATACACATTTTCATCATAAAGCCTTAAATCACTGCTAGAAGTTACAGTGAGCACTCAGCATCCATGCAGAAAAGCTGCTTAGAAGTACGTAACATAAATATGTGACATAATGCTGTTAAGTGCCATTGAGTCAGTGTCTGACTCATAGTGATCCTATGTACAACAGAAAAAACACTGTTGTCCATTCTTCTCTGCTATCCATAAGGTTTTCAATGGTGGATTTTTTGGGAGTGGGTTGCCAGGTGCCTCTCCCATTTATAAGTTGGAAAGTCTTTAATTCTCTGAGAATCTCCTCAGAGTCATATGCTGGGATGTAAAATTCTTTTGTCAGATTTCACAAGTAAAACCAGTTATTCTTTGTTTTGTTTCCTGACTCCAGTATTGCCTAAAAGTGCCAATGCACAGCGAAGCTGTGAACTGTGGAAAATGTCAGCCAAAAGATATACCTAGAAAATACCTGACAGAACCAGAGTTCACCTGATGTGCAAAAGTGTTAGGAACTATCAGCTCTAGGGTCCAAACTGTAAACTCTAGCAATCCAGAGAGAGAGAATGGTTATGGTTGTCAGCACCAATAGGCAGTCTAAATTCATTTTTGTCTTTTTGGAAATGACCAGAAAATAATAATTGAAGTCATTGGCAATAGTGCAAAAATACATGCAAGTAATATGGTGGTTGGTTTTGAACAGAAGATCTTAGTAAGATAAACAGCTTCACAAAGGATAGTCTGTCCTTAATATGTGCCTCCCCCTAAATTTCACTTTATATTCTTCTTTCTGCCTTCAATACCTTACATAATCATGTTTGCATTACAATTTTCCCCATATATGGATTTCTTTTCTCTGCCTAGATGGGAAAATAAACAAAAATGTTTTCTCGCAAAATTCTCTTGCTATCTCATTTTTTTCTGTGTTAAAACAGCAACCAACTCAGCTGTCAGAAGACCTTAGAAATGTGTATCAGCAGAATACATTCTATCCTGTGCCAAAATAAATTAAAGGAGAAGCCAGCTGGGTGGTTACTGGTTTGGTAAAGGGAGAGGTGCTGACATCACCTTTCCCTTTTCTTTGTTTAATATATTTTCTTTTTAATTAACACAAAATAATTGTATATATTGGTGGGGTACAATGTGATATTTCAATACATGTACACAATTACTGACCAAATCAGGTAATTAACATTTCCTTCCCTTTATTATTTCTTTATGTTTGGAGCTTTGGGCTTCTATCTTCTAGCTCTTCATAAAATATAGTATAGGCTATTATGAAACACAGTAACCCTACTGGGTTGTAGGATTTATTCCTTCTATATAACCATGCTTTGGTACCTATTATCCAACCTCTATCTCTCCTCCCTCTTAGACTTTCCAGCTTCCAGCCTCTAGTAATCACTATTCTATTCTCTTCTTCTTTGAGATCAACTTTTTAGCTTCAACATATAAGTGAAAACATGTAGTATTTGTCTTTCTGCATCCGCATTATAATATAATATAATATTATATTATTTCACATAATGTCCTCCAGTTCCATTCTTGTTGGTGAAAATGACAGGATTTCATTCTTTTGGAGGCTGAATAATATTCCATTGCCTATATGTTTCACATTTTCTCTATCCATTCATCCATTGATGGACTCCTCAGTTTAGTTCATATCTTGGCTATTGTGAATGGCAGTACTCCCGCCCCTTCCCCCAGCCCATCTACCTCTTCCTGCCTTCCTCCATAGAGAGATCCTCCTTTCACCTCAGCACTATTTCCATGGAGCAGTGAGCCACTAGGGAATATGTTCATTTTGAGGCTCCAGTGTTCCTCTTAAATTGAAAAAAGAATTAGAACCTATTCCTTATTCCCACACAAGTACTCCCTAAGCTTAAATGAGCTGTGTAAATCATCTGAGACTATGTGAGTCCCAGGTGAAGCAAGGGACCTTCATTTTTAAGAAATATAAGGTAAATTTTTAGAGATAGGATCTCAAGACTTTGAGAAACATTTAACAACTACATTTCCACCCGATTCCCGGGCATCTCATCTTGTGGGTGGGGCAAAGAGGAGATTGGAAAGCTTCCCAAGTGGATCTGCTTCATCACCCATTCTCCTTGACAACCATCTCTCTAGACCAGATGTTCTAAACCTGGCTTTATCGTCACTTCTCCTGGTGAAGGATTTTGAAAGATGTAGATGCCCCAATTTGTGCTCAAAAATTCTCATTTCCTGGGCATCAGTATTAAAGCAAACAAACAAACAAGCAAACAAAAAACTCTCTTCACATGACTCTAATATATAGATCTAGAGTTGTTGTTAGGTGTCAAGGAGTTGGGTCCGACTCATCATGACCCTCATAAGGTTTTCAATGGCTGATTGTTTTGAGATTGCTTAGGGAATGGATTGCCCCATCCTTCTCCAGAGGTCTAGAGTAGAGGGTATAAAAGTGAAATCCCCAGCTCAACCTTGTTTGAGAACATTAAACATGCAAATGTGTACAGTTACCCAAGACCTACTGAGTAGGAATTCTAGGGATTGAAACCAGCAATCTGTCCTGAAGAAGACCTCTAGGTGAGCTCAGTGCATGCTAACATTTTCAAACAACTACTCTGGACCAAACTTCAAAGAAGCAATAGATGTTTAGATAATAATTTTCTACTGATTGATAAATCAGCTCTATTTTCCTTCTTTATATTAATATTTCCTAAGACACACACATTATCAAAGAATCTCAGGTCATTCCTAACATAATGGTTTATTTGATATGAGAAGAACATTTAACAAATTACAGTGAGAGAGAATACTAGCTATAAGATTAGTTACACTTGCTGTTCATTATTATATTACTTATTATTTTCTGTGCTGGGGATTGAAGCCAAGACCTCATGCATGCTTACTATGTGCTCTACCACTGAGCTACATCTCCAGCTCCTATGTTACTTCAAATTTAGTATGCTTCTCAAATTAATTCAAGAAAGTTATAGATGAATAAAACATTTAAAGATGGATGATTTATAGGATTTCTCCTCTCACCACTAATATTACATAGAAGTGGTAGATAATGTTGACATTACATACATTAGGCAGCCTTCTAAATGTGAATTCCTTTCAAATTCAAATTATAAAGTTTAATAAATGAAGTAGAGACATTTATTTGACAATTACACAGTAAAATATTTTCCTGTGCAAGGCATTATTCTAAGAGCTTTACAAGAATGAATTCTTTTGTCTTTACCATAACATTTGAAGTAGGTATGCTACATGATAAAGGAAGAAAGCCTGGTAGGAAACAATGAAATAATTTGCTCACATAACACAAACCTAAGTTTGGCTGAGCCTATGCTTTAAGCTACTATATTATATCAGGGAAAATTACAGCTGCCAATTAGCTCTTTTTAATGTCTTGGAATTTTATTTTGTTCAAAACTACTTTTTCTTCATGACCACAACTTTCCTTCCTATTTTCCTAGTGTCTCTTCTTGTATTTGTTTATAATTTTAGTTATTTGTGGAAAACATTTTATATTACTTCTGTTTATGACTTGCATTATGACTTTTCTGTTTCTAATCAGTTGAGTAACTGAGAAAAATCTGCCCTTTCAATCACAGGATGTTTTGAGTCCATTGCTTTAATTTAAGTTGAGATATTTGGATAAGTAAAGACAAGTGAACATATTTAACTCGCAAATTTTCCAAGGCAACATCAGCAGCTTCCTCTGCTTCTTCAGGGCAAGATGAATTTGACTAGTTGAAGGAAATCTCAGCCAAAATTAATCATTTCCCTAGGATTTGATTTTATGTTATTTATCCAATTGATAGGTTTTTACATATTGCAGGTTTGGCAAGGTCTTACGTAGAAAGGTCAGACAGTTAATCTCTCAATACTTCTATGTCAAAAAGTCAGAGAAATTCAAGCTGTCAGGTGTCAGAAAAAGTCTATACCTTATAAATTCTTGGCTCAGCTTTGTAAACCTAGTGCTTTTCAATAAATCGTCAGTTTTCTCATTTGTGATGAACAACATGGTGGCTTATTGTGCCATAGTCCAGGTTCTTCAGGACAAGGAAAATGAAAATGAAGGGCAATGAGAGGAGAGTGATATCTTTTAATCCTAAATTGAATATATAATAATGATATGATATATTGGAAGATTAAAACTGACTAGATATTATCTAATATGACATAGTTGTTGTTAGGTGCCATTGAGTCAGGTCCAACTCATGGCAACCCTCATAGGGTTTTCCAGTACTCTATTAATGGAGCTTAGTGCTGCTCCCTACTTTCGGGGGACTTGTGTTCAATCCCCAGCACCGTAATAGTGGGAGAAGGGTGTGGCAATCCACTCCTGAAACAATCCCAAAACAATCAGCCACTGAAGACCCTCTGACAGTCACTATGAGTTGGATCCAATTCAACCACGCCTAACAACAATAACAACAACAACAACAACAACAACAACAACAACATCAGGTTCTAAGATGAGAGGTAACATGACTTATTTCTGCTTTTTCCATATAGAATTGAGGATAGAGAAATTTATTTGGAGCTCCAGTTGCAGTTAGTAATAAGGTTGATTGATACAATGAAGTATATTTCCAATCTCTCTTATTTTTTAATCCCTTTAGGTTTTAATTTTTTTTAACCTTGGGCACAAATAAGTATTTGTAGGGTAGTGCAGTGTAGGGGGCTAAACTGGTTGGTAGGTTCACTGTTTGGACAGATCCTTAGGTATTCACTGCTCTCTCCTTTGTGCTCAGTCCATTGGGGCTTGTGTGGAGCCATCTGTAAATCTTGATATAGTTGAAAGAGCCTGCAGGCATATTTTAGCTTGGGCGAAAATCATGATTCTAACACCTGCTCACTGCATGTCTTCAGAAAAATTACTCAGTCCCTCAAACACTGATGTGTAAGAATATAATACAAATATCTACTTCATAAAGTTTTTGTGGTAAATCTATGATTCATTACAACAGCAACAATAATAGTAACATCAACAGTAAGAGTAGCTCAATAGCCAGACCTGCTTCTGAAATGCCAATCATATTAGCTCAACAGATATAAACAGATTTACACTTTGACTTCTCAAAATGCTAGCAGAAGATAGTCTAGAAGATAGTCTAACCACGTTAGAGAAGGTTTACCAAACAATAAGGTATTAAAGAACAATTTCTGAATGTCTGAATCTGTTAGGCTAAAAATTTCCCCAAATACATATATTTGCAACCTCTATTAATTTCTAATGGGAGTCAAAGGATTGATTCTGGTCTTTTTTTTTTTTTTTTTTTTTTTGGTAGTACTGAAGAGTTGAACTCAGGGCCTCACATATACTTTGCAATTGCTCTACCACTGGGCTATACACCTAGCCTGTTTTTTATTTTATTTTGTTTTTTGAGACAGGGCCTCACTAAGTTATACACACTGCCTCTAGCCTTGAACTCTCGATCCTCCTTTCTCAGCCTCCCAACTTGCAGGCATGTGCCACTGAGCCTGGCTGAATCTCTTCTTAAATCATGAAAATCTCAGGCTCTGTACTCTTGTAAGTATGTTTTTCTCTAATGTTGGATGAGTTTGGGCTAAATCCATGTCTTTCAAGGCAATGTTAGGCTACATGCATAACCAAAATGAATTTAAATGGCCAGAGGCCTTCACATTGTTAGGAATTCTAATCAAGTTTTATATGTAAAGTTTTCATGATACTATCAACATTTCATCAGTAGTTGAACAATCTGGTTTTTATCAATGCAGATACACAGCTTATCTGTAGATAGCCAGAAAGTGAGCAGAATATCTCCAGGAAAAAAGCATTATACTTTCAGATTAATTCTGCCTTGGAAAACAAAAAAATAACAGAAGTTAGTAATTCATGGCCAAGGAAACACTAGAGAATTAGCCATACTGAGGAGAAGTAAAAGAATATTTCATTTATGCCTCTCTTTGATGTTGTTAGGTGCTGTTATTATTGTTAGGTACCATCGAGTTAGGTCTGGCTCATAGCAACCCTCACAGGGTTTTCAATGGCTGATTATTTCAGGATTGCTTTGGGAGTGAATTGACACGTCCTTCTTCCAGTTTTGGGGTGCTGGGGATTGAACTGAAGACCTCAGAGAGCACAGAGTAGTACTGTACCAACTGAGCTAAATGCCAGCCCCATTCTTTAGCTTCTTGCAAAACGGCATTTGCTGCAGTTATGTCTGAGAGAGACAGACCTTTACTAGACCTGCTTTACATTTAAAGTGATGGAAGGAAAAGGTTAAAATGTTTTATCCTTGTGACTCTTCTATTGTTTTGAAGTGTTAAATGTTAGTTATTACCACACATCTGTGAGTGCAGAGTATAGAAGATTAACTTTTGTAGATCAGCCAAAAAGTCGGGGATGCACCCTGATGACCCACATCTGTTCTCTTTTTTGTGCCAATAATGTGAATGAGTCAGAGAAAAACACACAGTCAACAGCAGCTCTTTTTCTTCATTTTAGGAATCACTTGGACTTAAGAGCTGGAAGTGGCTTCAAAATATGTATCTAATCCTTTCCTTGCCTAAAGGCAAGCACATGGTAGACAGTATTTTCACCGTGAACTGTGTCCTAGAAAAGAGATTTTACAACTTCCTTGAACACATTCAAGTGTCTAGATTCCACACGTTAAAATTTATCTGTTCTCTCTTTTACCACCTTTTCTAAATCCTTCCTGCTGAAAGTTGGACTTATTTGACCCCACTCTGTGCTCAGCTGAAAGGCAAGTCCACTCTCTCTCCCATGTCCTTTAATACTGTCACTGACTACAAAGTCTCAGCTGGTATCACATTTAAAAATTGTGGTGGCATTTTTTGTGATAAACGTAATATGGCTTATTTTGACAGCAGCTTCCTCCTTTACAAAAATAGTGCCCATTTATTTGCCCTCCTCTGTGTCCTCAGAAGCTCTGGTACATGTATGAGCATGTGAACAGAAAAAGTACACAGTGGAGAATAGTAGAGACTTTGCTTTGCAGTTTTTTAAATATAAATTTATTTTTAAACCAATAGATAAAAACATAAGAATCATACCTATTTATGGGATATGATGTGATGTTTTGACATGTATAAATTATGTAATGCTTAAATCAGGGTAAACATACCTCTCTGCTCAAACATTTGTCATCTTTTTATGATGAAAATATTCAAAATCCTTTCTTCTAGGTTTTTGAAATATACAGCACATTATTTTTACCATAGTCACTCTAATATGCAACATCACACCAGAATTTCTTCCTCCTTAGTGCCCACTGACGTATCTTTCCTTATCCTTCACTCTTTTCTCATGTCCCCAGCCTTTGTAACCACATTCCATTCTTAATTACTATGAGAGGAACTTTTTATATTCTACACAAGAGTGAAAGGCTGGGATTTAGTTTAGTTGGTAGAATGCTACTCTGCGCTCTCTGAGGCCCTGGGTTTGATCCCCAGCACTACAAAAATAGGAGAAGGACCGGGCAGGTCACTTAAGAAACAATCCTAAATAATCAGCCATTGAAAACCCTATGAATAGCAGAGAAGAGCTGACATAGTGCCAGGCACGGCACAGTGTTGGGGAGTGTTCAGTTCTGTTGTACATGGGGTTGCTATGAATCAGATCTGATTCAACGACACCTAACAATAACAACAACAGCAGTATAGGAATGAGACCATGCAGTACTCATCCTCTGTACTTGGCTCATTTCATTTAGCATAATCATCTCTAGTTCCACTTATGTGGTTGCAAATGGTAGAATTTCATTCTTTTTTATGCCAAAATAGAAATGCATTGCGTATGCTTAATACATTTTCTTTATTCACCAGTTGATGGACACTTAGGTTGTTTCCATTCCCTGGCTATTGTGAGCTTTGCACTTTTTGTGCTCCCTGGAACTGATGGAATATTGTGTTCCTTAATGTGTCATAAGCCCACAATGTATGAGCTCTATACTCTAGAGAAGGGATTCCTCCAATACCTTTACTGGGGATTGCTATATAACTTTGAAGTCACATGCTTGCTTCTCAGTCCCAGACTTTTTAAAGAAAGCTAAAATTGTTTAAAGAAAAATGACTCATTTTTTTAGAAGGCTAAAATTGTTTATAAAGAAAAATGTTCAAATGTAGATATAATGAGTATATGGGGAGAAGGAAGGAGTTTTCCACTCCTAAATTTGATAATTCCTTCTCCCATTTTTGAGGTGCTGGGGATTGAACCCATGGCCTTGATGACACCTAACAACTACCACAACAATTTGATAATAGATTTGAACAGATACACCCAAAATGATAAGTGTGAAAATAATGGTCCAGATTGAGTCTTAATTTTCCAGAATGCTTTAGACCAGAAATGTTTGAGATTTGGGATTTCAGATTTTTTTTTTCAGGTTGTGGCATATTTACATATGCATAATGAGACATCTTGGGGATGAGACCCAAGTCTAAATGTGAAATTCATTTTAACCTGAAGATAATTTTATACAATATTGTTACTTGCACTTTGTCTGTAACCTACCATGCAAAGTTAGGTGTGGAATTTTCCTCTTGCAGTATCAGATCAGGGCTCAAAAATTTGTAGATTTTGGAATGCTTCGGTTTTCACATTTTTGGATTAGGATTCCTCAATTTGTTCTTGTTTAGGGCCAAGAAGATATGATTTCAACCCATTTTTTCCATGCTTTCTGCTCTCTGTGTCTAGCATGTTCCCCAACCCCCCTGAATAAATAATGGACTGTAGGAATATATTGAGAACATGCCCAGTGTACTGGGAAAAGTTTTTCCCTGCTTCCACTGTCATGAGCAATTACATTAAATCCTTTACTTATTTATCATTGGGTTTAAAGCATGATTGTCACAGTCCAAAATAATTCATACACATTTAATTTAAAGAGGCTCAGCTTCCCTTCATTTGTTGTAACCCCTAGGTCTAACTCTTGATAAAGTTATATAAGTGAATTAGGGCTCTTTTGGTTTGGAAGTGATAGAAATTTAATTCAATCTATAGCTAAACTTGACTTTGTTGGTTCCTGTGACCACAGATTCCAGAAATTGGATATAACTTTAGGTGGGGCTGATCCAGACAGATGCCCTCAAGGGTCTCTAGGTTCTCTCTGTCTTGGCTTTTCTTTCCTCCTCTGGGGCTTCAGGCTCAGGCAGGATCTGTCCATGCATTAGAGAAAGGGTTGCTGGTTGCTCACACACAGCCTCACAGCATCACAGTCCCAAAGGTGAGAAAGCTTTTCTTTGTTGATATTTCCTTACATCACCCTGAGATTGTGGTTTAAGTGTCTGACCTGAGTCACATGACCACCCGGGAGCTTACAGTGGCCATAAGGATGTATGTACAGGAGCCCAGCTTCTCATGCTGACCAGCTCAGGGGAGGGATGAGTGTTGGCAGTCTGTGTGGAATGAGCAATGTGAGAAAATCCCTGAACAAAGAGACTTCCTTGACGTTTCTCCTTCCATTGGCAAGTGCAGAACTATTTCTCGAATGTATGGCAAAAACCCTGACCACTGGCTTAACGTGAGATCCTGAGTCCTGACATTCATACTGCATTATACTTAGGTCATCTCTCCTGTTCAGTGCCTATGTCAAAAGCCTTTTATCTGTAGCTATGTTGCAGGACCGAAGACTTACCATTTAGTTTAATGGGGTGTTCCACAGGCAGGCCTAGTTCCGGCCCACCACAGGAGGTCAACTTCAAATAGGTAATTAATTACCCATAGCAAAATAAAAGTCTGCTTATCAGAAGAAAGGAAACAGGAAAGAAAAAGGCAAGATATCCAGGTCAGTGTGTATTAAAAACAAGCTATATATTATCAAAGA
>VMDO01001837.1:87273-173251 GCA_007922755.1 Pedetes capensis
TCAGATCTCGGAAGCTAAGCAGGGTCAGGCCTGGTTAGTACCTGGATGGGAGACCGCCTGGGAACACCAGAAGTTGTAGGCTTGGGAGAAGGACCTGGCAACCCCCTCCCAAAAATCAATCTGCCATTGAAAACCCTATGAACAGCAGAGAAGCACTGACAATAGTGTTTCCTCTGTTGTACAGAGGGTCGCTATGAGTGGGATACCGACTCGACGGCACCTAACAACAACATTATCAAAGATGGTATAATTTTTTAGTTTATGATGAGTGGCAAAAGTAGAATTTTTCCTGTTTTTTTTTTTGTTGTTGTTGTTTGTTTGTTTGTTTCTGAGATAGGGTTTCTCTGTTTAGGCCATGCTGTATTTGAACTCATGATCTGCCTTAGCCTCCCAAGTACTGGGAGTATAGGCATGCACCAGTATACTTGGCTTGGAAACTTGTATGTATAAGATGTTTGTAAATACTAGGGAATTTTTTTATTATAGTGTCTATAAGTAATTATTTACATAACTTTATTTATTTGTTGTAGTTGTTGTTAGGTGCTGTTAAGTCGAGCCGACTCATAGAGATCTTCATAGGGTTTTCAATGGCTGATTGCTTTGGGAGTGGATTGTCACATCCTTCTCCCATTTTTGTAGTGCAAAGGATCAAATTTGGGTCCCCAGAGAGTCCAATGCAGTACCAACTAAGCTAAACCCCACTCCAATTATTTATTTAGCTAGAGCTAATTCTTTGTAGGGCTGGGATTTAGCTCAGTGGGTAGAGCACTGCCCTGCAGTCTCTGAGGCCCCGAGTTCAATTTCCAGCACCGCAAAAATGGGAGAAGGGCCTGGCAATCCACTCCCAAGGCAATCCTGAGGCACTCAGCCATTGAAAACCCTCTGAGGGTCGCTATGAATCGGATACTGACTCGAGGGCACCTAACAACAACAACAACAACAACAACAATTCTTTGTAGGTTTGAAATTACTTTTGCCCATTTGGCACATGTTTTTTATTTCTATTGTATATTCATCAGGATTCTCCAGAGAAGCAAAACCACCAGGGTGTGTGTGTGTGCATGGAGAGAATTATTTTAAGGAATTAACTCAAGTGATTATGGTTGTTGGCAATTTTCAAAATCTACAGCATGAACCAGCAAGTAACAACTAATGCTATAGTCAAGTCATGAGGCCATCTACTATAAAAATGCCCTCCTGTTCTAGTGTGATCAGTTTTTGTTTTATTCAGGCCTTCAACTGATTAAGTGAAGTCCACCCACATTATGAGGAACAATATGCTCAAAGTACACCAATCTAAATATTTTTATAATATGATTTTTATTTTTAATTACTATATAATAATTATACATATTTATGGGATATTTTGATAGATGAATGCCCACCTTTTAAATGTTGTTGTTAGGTGCTGTCAAGTAGGAGTCCAACTCATAGCAACCCTCAAAGGGTTTTCAAAGGCTGACTGTCTCCACATTGCTTTGGGAGTGGATTGTCATGTCCATCTCTTCTTTTTGTGGTGCTAATAATTGAACCTGACTCCCCAGAGAATGCAGAGCAGCATTGCACCAACTGAGCTAAACCCTAGCCTCATTTAAATGTTAGTCCCCTCCAAAAACATCCTCAAAGAAATATCCAGAATAACATATGGTCAAATACCTGGCACTGTGGTCCAGTCACATTGGCACATGAAATTGTTGTTGTTAGGGGCCATTGAGTCATTTCCGACTCATAGCAACCCTCATAGGGTTTTCAATGGCTGATTGTTTCAGGATTGCCTTGGGAGTGTATTGCCACATCCTTCTCCCTTTTTTTTTTTTTTTTTTTGGTGCTGGGAATTGAACCTGGGGCCTCAGAGACTGCAAAGCGGCACTGTACCAACTGAGCTAAACCCCAGCCTGGCACAAGAAAATAATCACCACATATTATAAAGGATTATCCTATACCACATCAGAGTTGTGATTTCCATACTTATTTGAATTTTTGTGTTAAATTTTATGATTAGGAAGTTTCCTCCATACTCTGCTATGGGAGAAACACATGATCTATATTTTATTTAAAGCTGAAGTGAATTCAAATGAACATTGTTATAAAAATTTGGAGAAAATATTATTAGTCACCTCTTGAGATTTTTTTTTCAATACTGGGGGTTGAACCCAGGGCCTTGCACTTGCATTCTTGCAAGTGCTAGACCACTGAGCTGCACCCCAGCCCTTTATTTATTTTTATTTATTTATTTATTTTTTACTTTTTGAGACAGGGTCTTGCTAAATTATGCAGACTGCCTCTGGTCTGGAACTTGTGAGCCTCCTGCCTCTGCCTCCCGAGCCACTGGGATTACAGGCATGTGCCACTGCACCCAGCTCTCCTCTTGAAATTTTTAATAGATAACCCAAGATATTAAAGAATTAAAGGTTCAGAATGTTTTAAAAGCAGAGAATTTTCAGTTTGATAACTTTTTCCTGAAGCATAAAATATTAAATACACTGAAAATGAGCAGGAAAAATAATGTCCTGTGTTTTCTAAGGATTAGCAGATAATAAGGGAGAAGGTAAGTCTCATGGTTCTCATGATAGTTAGATAATACCCCATTAAGGCTGCCATTCATCAAGCTCTGAACATTATGCCCCTTGACACACACATTCACCTCACTCCCACTTCCTGCATATTTTCAGGAGAGAAATTTGCTGTCTGAATCAATAGTTGCTCATTTCAATATATTTCCTTCTAGAATTCCAAAACAATTTGACCCCTTACAACTTGGAATCGGTCCCAGGTCTTATCTAGATTTATTTGTTTATTGTTTGAAAGTGTCTATTCAATTTGTAAACTGTATTTACAGATAAATAGAACACAAAGAAGTCCAGTAATGGCAAAATGTTGTGAGAGTTCATGTCCACTTGCCCTTGCTCACTCTGGGTACCAGATTTTAGACTGCAGTTGTTTACCAGTCCAGATATCTACTTATGACCATAGTTGGAGAGGTCTTGTCATTTCTTAGTTTAGGGAGGCCAAGAACACATTAGGTTAAAATGACTAAACACACACAATGGAATGAAAATGACATTTTACTTTGATGTTAACTTCTGCATGTTGGTTCACAATAGAGAGTGTTTTTGATATTAATTTCCCATTCCATCCTCATTTCAGAACAAGTCAAATTTCTTTAACCTGTGTGACTAAGAGAAATACATTTGTTCTTATTCAGATACAATTTGCCTTCCCCACTCCCTCTCTGTTTCTATATCATTTCTGAGTACAACCTCATGCTGTTCTGGGTTAAGATTAGTGAGTCAGGTTCTGTTTTCAGTTGGCCTTCTGTCTAATATGAAATTTGCCTCAAGAGTCATTATCAATTTTCTTACTAAGAAGGCTCATTTTTCCATTACCCCTGGGAAAGTTTCTGTTGTTAGTTGCTCATTATTCTTGGGCTGCTACTTCTTCATTGCCAGGCACTGCACAACATTGTCTCTTATTTCATTACTCTATGTCTTCTGATTTTTTCTCTCTCTCGCCTGGACCTTCCGTGAGGAAAGAAAGCTCTCCTGAAAGAATGCTCTTCCCCCCGGACCATCAACAAGGAAAGAACTCGGAGGAAGCAAGAACTGTCTCCTCGTGACCACCAAGACCACCAACACTGGTGTTTGTCCCTGGAAGAGACAATGAGGTGCTCAAAGTCCAGCTGAAGAAATACGTAGGTGCTGTCCAGATGCTGAAAAGATAAGGTCAGACAGCTGAAGGTGAGGGGGAGACGGAGCCCGGGGGGGCATGGTACAGTTTTTTATTTAACTTATTTTTAATTTTTTTATTAACCGCTGGACCTGGCATGTAGTAGATATTCAATATATGATGAGTGTGTATTCAGATAAGGTAGAAAAATGGCACTGGTAAGGATTACAGAAAATTAATTACTGGTAGATAGGAAACCTTGCTAAGTATTCTTGTTAAATGAAAATTTCTGTGGTAAGAGTTGCTCAACTGTTAGCAATAGTTGCATCAGTTCATCACTTAGGGAATTTTAGGTTTAGAGTCCTGAGACCCTTGCATGGTGGAAAGCCTTGTGGGGTGTGTAAGTCCCATCAGACCAGGGATTAAGCAGCAGAATGCCCAAATGGTAGAGAAACAGAGCTCTGAACTTAGACTGACCAGGTTCCAATTCTAGCTATGGTTAAGTGTTTTGATTGCACTGTAACTTAGTCTTCTCTTCTATAAAGTTGGCCTAGTTGACAGCACCTCCCATGAGGCAGTCCACATAAGCACCTTAGCATAATGCCCAGCACAGAATAAGCACTGAATAATTTTAAGCTATTATTGTTCATATTATTGGTTAGAAATATAAGTAAACAGAAGAATGATCACTTGACAAACACCCCTCTACACAAGCTCCGTGTGTTCACCTGTCATGAATCTCAGCCTGTAGTAAGGGTGTTTAACATTGGCTGGGTGTCTTGTAGCACTCAGCTACCTGATTATAACAATTTTTTTTTTGTTTAGAAAGATGAGTTCTTGGAGGGTGGACACTTTAGCAAAAAGTAGATTCACAGGACTTGGATGTCAGCCAGACCTGCATTTGAATTTAGACTTACCTACTATTACCTGGCCTGCCGCCGTAGCCCTGTGGAATCCAATCCTGTCAGATCTTGGAAGCTAAGCAGGGTCGGGCCCGGTTAGTACCTGGATGGGAGACCGCCTGGGAACGCCAGGTGCTGTAGACTTGGGAGAAGGACCTGGCAACCCCCTCCCAAAAATCAACCTGCCATTGAAAACCCGATGAACAGCAGAGAAGCACTGACAATAGTGTTTCCCCTGTTGTACAGAGGGTCGCTATGAGTTGGATACCGACTCGACGGCACCTAACAACAACAACAACAATGTCTTCTGAACACCTGCTTCCACCAACTGCAATACTGCATTCTGATGCCAATTCTCTGACATCAACTGAGTGTCCTACAATTCAAAGCAATTCTGATGCTAAATCCCTGGAATTAGGCCTGATACTCTTAAGTCTGTTTGGGTTACTATAACAAAATTCCATAAACTGAGTGGTTTATAAAGAAAAAGAAATTATTTCTCACAGTCCTGGAGATTGGGAAGTTCAAGATCAAGGTGCTGGCAGACACAGTGACTGGTGAGGGACTGCTTTCTGTTTCACAGATGACTTCTTTGTGCTGTGCTTCACGCAGTGGAAGGAAAGAGGAAGATCTCTGGGGTCTATTTTATGAAAGCACTTGTGGGGCACATGCCTCCCGGTCCTGCCTGGAGGTTCGGATGGGTGGCGCCATGGTGCACACAGATACTAAACACAATTCACTCTGGACCCTCCAGTGAGGGGCTCGGACTCCTGTGGCCCTCCGGGGGCCTGCCGAGATGGGAGAAAGGAAAAGCCTCAGGCGCTTTTGCCTTCCAGGAGCAAACACCTGTGTTGGTGGTCTTGGTGGTCATAAGGAGACAGTTCTTGCTTCATCGGTGATCAGAGGGAGAGCGGGTTCTTTCCTTGTTGATGGTCACAGTGGGAGAGCATTCTTTCCTCACCGAAGGTCCGAGCAAGAGAGCTGTTTCCTTATAGGTGCTCTGGAAAGAGGGAGGTGGAAAAAGGGTCTTGCTTAGCCAATGGTCAGGGCAAAAAGGGGTGAAAAGGCATAAAGGGTCAAGTTTCCCGCAGCTCCTTATATAGCTCGCCCATGGAATGGTCTGAGCCAATGAGCTTTCAGTCCTATTGTCCAATTAGGAAGGGTTTTGTACAAATTGTGCAACAAAGTTAATTTACAAACTAGATATTCAAAAGCCGTTTTCCCAGTTTGGGAGTTCTTGCCAATTTCCTCCCAATTTTTCCCTACAAGCACCGATCCCAATGGTGAAGGCCCTGAACTATGACTTAATCTCTTCCCAAAGTCTCCACCTCATAATACCATTGCCTTGGGTGTTAGCTGGGAGAGTTAGTCTCCATTGTGAACTTGACAAGATAGAGAGAGGCCTAGGATTAGCACAGCACACCTCTGGATGTATCTGCGAAGTTGTTTCCAGGGAGGATTGACAAGTTGGACCTTAACTGAAGGGGAAAAGCGTGCTCTGAACATAAGCTGTTGCTATCCAGTGGGTGGGGTCCCAGAGGCGGGAGGTGAAAGGAGAAAAAGTTAGCTGGTGCATGTGGGCTTTACTCTTCTGGCACATGCGTATCTATTTGCTGCTACCTTTGGACATGGGACTGCAGTTTCTTCAGCTTTTCAGTGCAACCTCAATACCAGTGAGTCTCCATGGAGTTTCCAGGTTTCAGCATTGGAGGAGGTCTGCTGGAGTTTCTGTTGGACTGTGTGGCTACTGGACTCCGTAAAGACACCGATTTTGGAACTTCCTCTCCCTCTATGGTGTAAACCAGTCCATTAAAACTCTGGAGAATCCTGACTAAACATTAGGATATCAAGATATGAATCTTGGGAAGATAAAAACATTCAATCTAGAGTACCCTACAAATAGTACCCTACCCCCCTTCAGATGCCATCCACAAGTTCTCAGTGCCTTCAAGCCACCCTCTCTCCTATGTTGCTCATTAAAAAATCCAGAGCTTCCCCAAAACTATGTGAAGTTGAGAACTTGTTAGAGCAATTTATAGAACTCAGTGAAGGTGTTATAGTTATGGGTGCAGGTTTTTGTTTTTGTTTTTGTTTTTTACAAAGGGTAAGATCAAGGAAGCCAAATGAAGAGAGCCATAGGACAAGGTCAGAGGGTGGGGAGTAGGGGGAACAGTACTTCTATGCCCTCTTCTCCTGGAATCCATGAGTGTCATACTCCCAGCAACAAATGTGTTCTCAACCAGTAGGCCCCTCTGAACCTCAGTGCCCAGAGTTTTGCTGGGGGTTTCATTCTGTAGGCATGATTAATTAATTAAATAATTAGTCTTGTGAGTGCACTCAATCTCCAGTCATATTCCTCTTCCAAGAGGTTGAGCTCTTGGAAGCTTGGCCCAAATTTCCAACCCTCTAATCCTATAGTAAGATGAAGGACATGGCAATCCACTCTTAAAGTAATCCTGAAAAAATCAGTTATTGATAACCCCATGAGGGTCACTATGATTGAACTGGACTCAAGGGCACCTAACAACAACAACAATCCTATAGTTGGTCTTTCTGGAAACGAATGCCCATCCTGAAGCTATTCAGGAGCCTGCGACAAGGTGCCTCATTAGTACAACAATGACACTACTTCTCATTCAGCAAATCCAAGTTGGTTTGCAGCTTTGTGCCAGGAACCAGGGACAAACACCTTATAAATAAATGCATAATTTATTATAGCCCAAACACATTCTTCTAATTTCTAGTCTTTTTGACATGGTGAAGAGGGGTTAAATTAGCCTACTTATGGGGTAGTCCTGCCTGGATTCCAAGCTAAAAGTAATTCTGCCATTAGATGGAAGCATTAGGTAGGAACATTTACTTACTTCTGAAGTAACTAAATATTCTTCCTTAGGAGGCCAGGGAGATACTTTCTTAACCCTTTCAAGATCTACTTTTATGTGAAATGAAAAACTACTTTTTAAAATTATATACTTATATTTTCTTTTGGGGTTGTCATGTTTTTAATTACTTGAGGTAAAGTCTCTACTGGTATTTAAATGTTTATTGAGCCTCTATTATGCACAAAGCACTTGGATGCACATTAAAGTGAAAAACAGAGTTCCTTTTCTCTCCAGCTCCTAAGTATGGGTTTAAGAGCTGGCTAATATTATACACCTTTGGTTTTCAAAATGTAGTCTCTTCCAAGCTCTATGCTTGCTGAAGGGCAGAACTAAAACCCTTCTCAGAACTTCAGGGCTGGGAATAACACAGTATGTATAAATGAACCAACAGGATATCTTATGCAGAAATTCACAAAGCAAAACACAACTTATTAAAATAACCAGAACGGACAAAATATTCTTCAATAGAGAAATGAGCAATCATAAGAAGCTGAAATCCCCTACAAAGCCTGTCTTGGGTAAAGGAAAGTGCACAGTAGACAGAAAGCCTTTTGTAAGGGAAGGAATAATGAAATAAAAAGAATAGGGAAGTGGGATATATCTTTTGAAGTACTGTCATTTATTCTCCACTTGCACTGGAGTATAGTGTATTTTTCAATAATCAATAATTTATGGAGCTGAATTCTGCAGTTGGCAAAGGAAAGACTAAGATTTTTAAGAGGGAGACTTGTAGGATGAATTGGCACAGATAAGACCTGTACTCTGGATAATAATTTCAAAAGCAATTGGAAAGATGTTTGCAGGAGATGAAAGATTTCAACCAGGCACACTAGCAAGTATGGAAAAAGAGGTATAGGGAAAATACCAGAAACTTGAGGAAAACATAAAACCATACTTTAACTGACATCAGATAATACTTTTGGGTAGGGGCAAAAGAGGAGTCTTAAAATTGGAAGGCTCTTCTTTTGTAATTAAATTTTCAACTTTGTACAATTCTTGGATAAAATGATAGGAACTGAATATATTCACCAGTGTGTGGAAGTCTTTAAGAACATAAGAGTACTTGAGGATGTGTTGTAACAGTCATTTCTTTGATAATATACATTAATATTAAAATACTTTACTTAAAATCAGTGTTACATGGGGAGATGAAGACATGACATTTGCAGTACAAAGAAAGCTTGTCTTTTATGTACAATTCTTTGTGGAGCACTTAGAGCATTAAAGCAACATCTGGACAATACTTGCTTTATGAAACCAATTAAGTAAGTAAACCCTGTGATGGCATTCTAACAGGTGAAGAGCATATTTCAAAATAAAACAGGAAGGTAATTCTTGTTTTAAGGTAAACATTTTCAAGATGAACACTTATTTCAAACATTGCCCTGAAACCACCCAACAGAGTTCAGCCAGCTGAAATCTTGTACAAACTGCTCCATATTTGGCTACTGTATCACACCCCCATACCGAGGCTGTCTACAGGAAGCCATTGACTCAAACACTTTGGTCAAATACTTTTTTCAAGGCACCAGCCAGTTTTTTTTTTTTCCAAAAGCAAAAATGTTTTGTGGGTAGATCCATTGATGTACTAAAGCACACTGTAGTCTGTGGCTTTGATTCCCTGAAATCTGGATAAATTGAATAGTCTGGTCTATTTATGGTTAATTACTAGAGGCTTAAGGTTAATTGCTATGTTTTCATACTATTAATTCCCTTCACAAAGAGCTGTGCTGGTTGGTTTACCACATCCACCAATCAGTCCCCACCAGCACTCAGCCAGCCAGCTAACACAGGAAGCGAGTGAGGAAGAGTTGGGCCACTGACTGGCTGTTTGTGATTATTTTCATTCTTGGAGCATTTTTTAAGGATGAGAGAAACTAATTTTCTTTCTTTTGCATATTTCTGGAAGAGTTTGAGCTTGTCATTTACCCATGATCTTTGTGTTCCTGGTGATTAAGAAACACTTTTCTTAGTTTCAGACTTTTTTTTTTTAAAGCTTCTTATGTAGAGTTGAAAATTTCACTTTACAAATTAATTTGACATATGAGTGACTGGGCTATGAGACTGAACACAAAGTCAATATCTGTCTGAACATTTCTTCATTGTCTTTGCTGCACAAACATCTCAGCTACACCCCTATCAATCAGGGTACTGAAAATGTACGCACATTTTAAGAGATGTTATGTCTATTACCTTTCAAAGTTGAATTGAATTATGATAGCAGTATGCAGTATGACATTCTTGTGCATGTGAGAGGAATTAGAGGAACAAGCATATAATGCATTCTTTAAACAGCAAAATGGAAATTTTTCATCCCAACATATGCATATTTTTGGCACCCGCTGTATATAACCTCAGCTGGGCAATATTCTTCTTTTCTGAAATTATCTTAGGGTTTTTGGTATCTTGTTCCTATAAAATTATGATTATGGAATCATAAGACAATCTCAGGCTACAAACAAGAAAGTTTTTCTTGTTCGAATAAATTTTGAGTTCACAACATGATGTTGTAGGATGCATACAGGTAACAAAATGGTTACTATGGTGAGGTAATTAACATACTATCATCTTGCATAGTTACTTTTTTTATAAGAGTAGCTGAAATTTACTTAAAAAATATCTAACACAATGCAATCTTTTAATCTTATTTTTCATGTTGTACCTTAGAACTGTTCATCCTACGAATCTGCTGTTTTGAGTTAGTGTTTTCTTGCTTAATGCCTTTTAAAAATACCAGTAAGGATTGGCTTGCCTATCTTTGACTACTAGGGATTATGTGTAATTCTCTAGCTAAAGTAGATTATTAAAAATTTTAATTTTACATATTGTGTAGTTTTAAACTTTAAGGATTCACGCAAGCAATATAACAATGCCTTTGCAATGTGTTAAATAGCCAAACATTACTGAATAGGAATAGAGAGAGCTTGATGAGGAAGATATGGTTTGAGTAGTATCTTGGATTATGTATCTCAACAGGTCACAGGGGAGGGAATAGAGGGAATAAAGACACAGTATCTTAAAAATTGAGTATATGATCAAGGAATGAGAAGACCTTTCTAGGAGGCTTATGGGATGCATAAAGAGATGTAATCACCTTGAATTGGCTGCTTTCCATCCATTCCTAGATATTTTGAAGTGCCAGAAGGAGGAGTTTTAGTTTATTCTTTTAGAAATAGTTTCTCACTCAACGTTTTTGAGCATGCGGGCAGAAGAGTGATGAGGAGAGCCATGTTATGAGTCTGAATCTTTTTTTTAATGGTTTTTGAGACTACATCTCACTAGAATTAGCTATGTAGACCAGGCTGGCCTTGAATTTGTGTTGATCTTCCTGCCTCAGCCTCTTGAATGCTGGGATTACAGGCGTGTACCACCATACCCAGGTTGTGAACCTGAATCCTAATGATGTCATCCAGCTGTTATTTTTATTCTTCTAACAACAGTTGTGAAATTTAAATTATATACTAAAAGTGAATACAATAAAAATATTCTGCTTATTGACTGATGATAAAGCAAACACTTAAGTCAGGAGATACACCAGTTCTTCCTTATCTGTGGTTTCCCTTTCCATAGTTCCAGTGACCTGTGGTGGATGTTGTTGTTCTTGTTGTTAGGTGCCGTCGAGTCGGTATCCGACTCATAGCGACCCTCTGTACAACAGGGGAAACGCTATTGTCAGTGCTTCTCTGCTGTTCATGGGGTTTTCAATGGCAGATTGATTTTTGGGAGGGGGTTGCCAGGTCCTTCTCCCAAGCCTACAGCTTCTGGTGTTCCCAGGCGGTCTCCCATCCAGGTACTAACCAGGCCTGACCCTGCTTAGCTTCCGAGATCTGATGGGATCAGATGCCACAGGGCTACGGCTGCATGCTGTGGTGGATAGTAAATTAAAAATATTAAATAGAAGATTCCAGAAAGAAATTCATAGATTTAAATTTTTGTGCCATTCTGAGTAGCATGATGAAATCTCACATGGTACTAAGCTGTCCTACCCAAGACATAAACCATCTCTTTGCCCAGTGTATCTATGTTGTGTACATTACCTGTGCATTAGTCACTTAGTCGCTACTTTGATTATCAGACTATCACAGTATTGTCATACTTGTGTTCAAGTCACCCTTATTTTACTTAATACTGGCCCCAAAGTGCAAGAGTAGTAATTGGTGCAAAGGAGACACCAAGGCATAAAGCATGGAAGGGTAGATTAACTTGGTACTATGTGTCAATACTTTAGGCAATATAGGAAATGCCATAGTATATATTGGGTTCAATACTATCTGCAATTTCAGGCATCCACTGGGGGTCTTTGAATATATTCCCTGTGGATAAGAGAGGAATACTGTACTTAATACTATGTAAATTTCAAACAGCTTAATTCCACTAATTATAATCACAGGCACATCTTATTTAATTCATTGCTTCAGTTATAGAAGTATGCACATGTAAAATGGATCATAAGCACAATTTGCTTTAAGTTTCATCATTCATTACACTGTTAAATTGTTATGTGGAAGGCTGTGGTTCTTAAGACATTTGGCCTGATTAAGTTTTAAAATGCAGTTTTCTTGATTATATTGGACAACGCTTTTCTAAACTAGAAGAATCAGAAAGTCTGTATGTTTTCCAAATTTCTGTTCTGTGATATCTCAATGCATAAAATTTACAGACCCTTCAAAATAAGGAAGAATTGAAAGTATATTCATAATTTATAGGTTTTGCTTGGCAGGATAATTATTGTTCTGTTCTCTGTCCTAGAATATATGTGATAACTGATAGCACCTAGATATAGTTTTCCAACTAGACTTTTAAATGATTGCTTATTGAAGAACAAGCTAAATTAAAAATGAAAACAAAACAAAACAAAAAACAACTCTAGTTTTCACTCTGTCCTTAGATATTGTTGCCATTCTTCATCAGCTTCACCTTGAGAAAAAAGTAATTGTTTATGACGTGCTCTGTCTTATTTACTTAGAGTATAGAGCGTGGGAGTGTAGAGTATGTTTCAACGTTATCCACATTCACAGAAACACAAGAATGTTAAACATTCTAATCACTATATTCAATTGTAACAGAAAATAAATCACTGAAAACAACATGAGAAGTATTGTAAAACAAATCTAAAAGAAAGATGGTGTCAAGAAAACAGGAAACTGCCTGGAACAGGATTTTGTAATGAGTCAAGTCAGGATTTATAACTTGCAGGTCCTAGCCCTGTAATCACAACTGCTTTTCTCTGTATGTGCTCTCAGACCATTAAGTGATGATTTATGTGCTTCAGTTCCCTTGTCTACAAAATGTTAATAGTATAGTTTCATTACTTTGAGACCAATAGAGTCCAGCACCCTCCTCAGAACTGATCAATAAAATGTTTTTATAAAAGGAGACAAATTGGTCCTGTTTATTATACTAACTCACCTTGCTGGGAAACTAGAAATTTTAGAATAATAAAGATCCCTTCATATTCTCATGCTTTGGGAGATCTCTTTTATATCCTGAAAATGTAATTTATTAATTTAATCAATTCTCCACCCACCGTGTTTCTTTCCATGAATTGATTATTCAAATAAACATAATGTTTAATTTCGCTTGGTTATAACTACCCATGATTGCTACAATAGTAATCATGACTGTAACTGGTACAATGTAGTTTGGATCATTAATGACCAACAGTCAGCCATTGAAAACCCTATGAGGGTCGCTATGAGTCCGACACGACTCGACGGCACCTAACAACAACAACAACAACAACAATCCAAAAAGGTGTGTCTGGGGTTTGGCTCAGTTAGTAGAGTGCTCCTCTGCACTCTCTCAAGGCCCTGGGTGTAATCCCCAGCACCACAAAAATGGGAGAAGGATGTGGCACTCCAGTCCCAAAGCAATCCCAAAACAATCTGCCATTGAAAACCCCATGAATAGCAGAGAAGCAATGACATAATGCTGGGCACAGCTCAATATTGGAGAGTATTTCATTCTGTTGTACATAGGGTTGATATGAGTCAGATCTGACTCAATAGCACCTCACAAAAACAACAACAACATCCAGAAAGATGGAAATCAGCTATCAAAATAGCATAATTTGTAGCATAATACATAATTTTCTCTTTCACATTGGCTTTGTAAATCAATTCTTCTTTACATTGGTATGTAAAAATAATTAAACAAAATTTAAAGATTTTATTATATCATGAAATAAAAGCCCTTAAGTATGACCATAGTCACACATATATTTGTCTACTATATTTTATGATGAACTATTTTTGAAGTATGTAGATTAGAAGATTGTATCTACTGGTTTTAGTCACAGACAGAATACCAAGATAAGTTGAATTTTATGCCTCCAAACTGTTTCATATATTTGGCAATTATAAATTTTATAGGTCATTTTCCATAGTTCTTATCTTATGTCCTTTGAGATGTTTAACATAATCTCTCTATTTGGTAAGTTCACAATACTTTTGGAGAGACAAAATATTAAATAACATGACAAATCACATTTTGTTTACTAGATTTCTTCTTTCTTCCTTTATTTACTAAGAATATCTTTAATCTTAGACTCTAAACTCTGAGAATGAAATTAGACTTCTTTGAGCATATTTTTAGTGTACAACTTTTGATGATTTCTATGCCTTAATGTAATTCAATTTTGTTTTGCCTTTCTTTGGAAATGATATATCCCCATAAAAGTCATGTTATGTCATGTCATGAACTTATTGTAGTTTGGATCCCAACAAGGTTTAGAGAATATTATATGCCAGATCTCTCTAGGGAAGATTTGAAATTAAATCTTTAAGAACTTCTGTAATAAAACAAATAACATCCACACACTCAATTTCATAATGAATTGTTATTTAGAACAACTATGTGTGATACCATTCTTGAGGACCTTAATGTGCTGACCTTCCTTAGATTATACATAAATCTATTGTGATTGAAGAATTGAAGACCTCTCAATCTTCTATTCCCCCTGTGTGTCTGTCAGCTTGTCATGTGGGGGCTTGTGTTTGGCTATGATGCTGAAAGGTACGCCATCAGTATTTCAGATGGTAACAGGGCCACCTATGATGAACAGATTTCAGCTGAGCTTCCAGACTAAGAAAGACTAGGATGAAGTACGCAGCAACCCACTCCTGAAAAAATTCTCCATTGAAAACCCTCTGAATAGCAGAGAATCAGTGTCAAATATATGACACACACACACACACACACACACACACACACACACACACACGCACACCCTGCAGGCTGGAAAGCTTTCAAGAGATGACTGGGGAAGAGTTGCCTCCTCAAAGTAGAGTTGACCTTAATGATGGAAATGGAGTAAAGCCCCTGGGACCTTTTTTGGCTGTTGTGGCATGATTCAAGATGTGAAGAAACACAGTGAAGGAACAATAATTGGCTTAAACATAAAAAGATCATGTGGATGGCAGTGTTGGGCAGTGTTTCGTTCTGCTATACACAGGGTCACTATTAGGCAGTTTCAGCTTAATGGCACCTAACCACAACAACAAAATCAGTAACAACAATAACAACCTACCGATTAGCTCAGGAGAAGGATGTGGCAATCCACTCCCAAAGCAATCCTGAAACAGTCAATGAAAACCCTATGAGGGTTGCTGTGAGTTGGATATGGCTCTACAGCACCTCACAACAACAACAGCAAATGGATTAGTTAGTGTACTTTCTTCTAGTCTAAAGATTCCATAGATTCTGATAGTCCCCAAGTTATAAATTTTTGACTTTATAATGCTGCAAAAGCTACATGCATTCAGTAGAAGCTGTACTTTGAATTTTGATAATTGCCTGGGCTAGCAATATGTGGTTCTTTATGCTCTCGTGATGCTGGGCAGCAACATCCAGCTGCCACTCTGTCAGCCATACAGCTGGAAATTAATACTACCAGTATATTGGCGCCTGCAGCTGTAGCCCTGTGGCATCCGATCCCATCAGATCTCGGAACCTAAGCAGGGTCAGGCCTGGTTAGTACCTGGATGGGAGACCGCCTGGGAACACCAGAAGCTGTAGGCTTGGGAGAAGGACCTGGCAACCCCCTCCCAAAAATCAATCTGCCATTGAAAACCCTATGAACAGCAGAGAAGCACCCATAATAGTGTTTCCCCTGTGGTACAGAGGGTCGCTATGAGTTGGATACCGACTCGACGGCACCTAACAACAACAACAACAAGTATATTGGCAGTATTTTTCAATATTGAATGCTCTATTTTTACATTTCACCTGTGAATTCTGCTTTTGGAGTATAAAATGGATTTTCAACTTAGAGTGTTTCAACTTAGGATAGATTTGATGGGATGAACCCCCATCTTATGTTAAGCAGCATCTGTATTATATATAACTTCTGTCTTAATTATGCAAAATTTATAATTTGTGCCCTTTGTGTGACTGTTTCAGAGAATATGGACAATGGAAATCATTTTCACCAGTAACATGAGATACATTGTATACCATAAAGTCATCAATAACATCTTTTCATGCATATCTTAGTAATAGGTTGACTCATCCACTGGAGGTAGCACCCCGCCAGGCAGCTAGGTTTGCAAGGGTCTTTTGACGGTAGCAGACTACGACTCCAACTGCCATATTTTTCCAGGTTTGAAGGCCACCCTGAGAATTCAGTTCACATGGCTTTATATTTAAAGTTTTCACTCATCTTTATATATATATATTTTTTTTTTCTGAGGATACTTGTACTCTTCAGAATATGGAAGATTTTCTAATTTGGTTTAATTCTCAAATATAAGTTCAGGTAATTTATTCATGTTTTCAAGTTGAAAAAAAACAAAAACAAATTTCTTATTTTCAGATGTCTATTGTCAGGTGTGTCATGGTAGGTTGGCATCGTGTGAAGGAATGTAATTTTCTTTCAGTGTGAATAAATTCCATTCAGAAGTCATTCTGTAACATTTATGTCAAGATTACTATTTTTGCTATGTAGAGATCTACAAAGGAGTCATGTACATTCTAAGAACAAAGTTTCAGTTTGAGAAATGTATCTCTTTTTTTAATACAGTATAGGTTTCAGTTGCAAAGACATCCCCTAGATGATCATGGTCCTTTACTTTCCCAGTCACACTGTTGAGTTCTCTGGGATAAGTGAGAGTGACGTAAGCCCCCTTTTTCCCCAGGTCCCTCTTAGTTATGGTGACTAATAAAGTTGGCATAATTAAATGTGTTAACTGGAGCTCTGCAAAAGATTGTAGTAAAATGGAAGGCAGTTTTGTGTTTTAAGCTTCTTGATTAACACCCCCATGTGACAAATTTGGGGGAAATACACAAAAGACAGGCAAGGGAGAGAAAAATATCAGGAAACAACCTTGCCTTCACTTCCTGACACATCAATGGCTTAAATGTGCCACATCTTCTACCTACATCAGATGTCACTCACATGTAGATCAGTGAAAAAGATATGTGAGAGAAAATGAGACTTTCTTCCTAGTCCCTGTTAAGGTCAAAGCACCAATCTAAATAAATTAACATGAAAAGTTTAAAATAGTGTTCAGAACCTATTTTCTGTCATTATCAATTTTGCTTCAGTTTCCAAAATCCACACTTCCCTTCCTCCTCTCTCTGCCAACTTCCCTCCTTGGAGCCCTCTACCCCTCTCACCCATTTTTCCCTCCCTCTCTTTCTTCCCACTCTCTCATAAAACATTCTCCAGTTCGCCACAAATGACAGACGTCAGTATATAAAGGCAGTAGGACCCAGTTCCTGCCCTCATGAAAGAGTTTAATGTTGGAAGGGAATTGAAAATAGATAAAATGAAGAAATACATTTCCTATTTCTTTTTTTCAGTTTTGAAAATAAAATGTTAGTTTGACCAAAAGGAATTTTGGCTACTCTGACAGTAAGGGCCTGGCAATCCACTCCCAAGGTAATCCGGAAACACCCAGCCATTGAAAACCCTATGAGGGTCGCTATGAGTCGGATAACGACTTGATGGCACCTAACAACACAACAAAAACAATTCAAAATCAGATTAAACTGCCTGTTTGGTTATAGTTTTGTCATCTGTGTTCAAAATGGCAGGAATCACTTCTTCCCAGCTTGCATGTCATAAGATGGCAAGGTGCTTTTCCAAGAACCAGCCTTGGGCAGGAAAACTTATAGTTATGGGTCCTAGTCTCTGGGTATAATGGTTAGTATCTTTTCTCTTTTACGTAACTTGAGAAGTAGATTGAATTTCAGACACATAAAACTATAATTACATCGCCACTACTTTCATATTCTATTATCTAAAATAATTAATACTTGGAATTACAGGGAACAGTGTTCTAAAAAATGCCCCCTTGACATCAGTGTGACTGGAGAGTGTGTAGTCTTCTGGCAATGGCTGACTGAAGTTAAACTGCATTTTTAGTACTTTGATTAAACAGTGCAGGGTGACATTTGATAAACATATTAACTCCTTGGACATGAGCATGGTGATATGTAAAAAATTAAAGTTACTACGTGAGTCATTACATTAAAAAGCCCAATATATCTCTCCTAGTAGGATTTAAAAAGTTGTTGGAATTAGTTGCATAATTACATAAATTCTTGACTGTATCACACAAGGTTATTCTGGTGCTGGTGGTTTCAGGGAAGAGAGGCAGGGAGGAAGAGGGAAAGTTAAGTTCAGCTACCAAATTGTATTATTTTACTCTCTATTTAAACTGCCTAGGTCTTTCCTTGATTTCTTTCTTCTTTTATATAGACTTACTTTGTGCAAGGATTTCCTTTGTAGCCACTAATGTGTTCTTTCTCAGTCAGGTTGTTTATTATTAATGCCAAAAAACTGCAGATCATATTATACCTGTTTACACATCTGGGCAGTCTGAGCGGATCACCAAGCTATACTCCTATGAACACTATTTTCCCCTTTTTATCACATTTACTCAATTCCATTGTAATTGTTCTTTGTGCTAAGTACAGGTATCATATGTGTTTTCTTGCTCACTTATGTATCCCAGAGACCAAAATAAAACACATCAACCAAAAATTTCTGTTCAGTGAGTGAATAACTGAATAAGAGATTAATTATATAACTCACAAATGAAAAAATATACTCAGAATAAATACAACTTTTAAATTCCTGTCCATTTGTTTGTCATCAGAGAAATTATTTTGTATTATTTTGCTTTGTCTAGTGGCTTATATATAGAATACTGGAATTTCTATTTTGCAAAATTTGAGTAAATTACACTTTTCAAGGGAATATCATTCTTAAAAACTATCACAGATTTGTTTTTTCAGTATATCCTATTCCTGTGCTTTTCTTACATTGTTATTGACATTGCTCCAAAGAGAGGCGAGATCCTAGATTCCCACCACTGAATATGGGCTAGACTTAGTGACTCACTTCTTAGGGATAGTATGTGCTGGAAGTGATTCCAAGTATCTTCTCAGAGGCTAGGTTGTAAAAAAATGAATGAAACAGCTTCCACCTGGCTGTCTCCTCTCTCTCTTGAGATATTTGTCTTTGGAACCCAGCCACCATGCTGTGAGAAACCCCAGGCCATGTGGCAAGGCCGTAAGTAAGTGATCCAAGCAGCACTCTCAGCTAAGATCTCAGCCTACAGTGAAGAACCCACTGCCAGACATGTGAATGAATGAGCCTGCAGATGATTTTGGCCCTGTAGAGCCTTCTAGCTGAGGCCTCAGACATCATACAGAAAAGCCATCTTGCTCTACCTTGCTTGAATTCCTCACCCCCACAATACACCACCATAAAATCATTGTTTTCTGCTACTATATTTTGCAGAAATTTTTGTGTAGCCATACGTCTGTTGGTAGAGTGCTGCTCTGTATTTTCTGAGGCCCTGGATTCCATATCCAGCACTGCAAAAATGGGAGAAGGATGTGGCAGCCTACTCCAGAAACAATCTCCAAGCAATCAGCCATTGAAAACCCTATGAGGGTCGCTATGAGTTGGATTTGACTCGATGGCACCTAGCAACAACAGCAACAACAAGTAGTAACTGAGTACCAAGGTTTTGCTTCATTTATTGAAATGATTTTTTTATTGAGATGTATCACAAATGATAAAATTCACCATTTCCAGGTGTACATTTCAATGGTTTTTAGTATATTCACAAGGCTGTGTAACCATTCCCACTAATTCCAAAACATTTGCATTACCCTAAAGAGAAACTTCTTTAAAGTATTAAAGCAATGACTCAAATCCCTCCCACTTACCTATACAGGTATGTGGAGAGAGCACCCTCTGCTCTCAACTGGCTCTTCTTCTGGGCTTCTGAAATGTGTACGCATCTAAGACTAACTTATTCTAAAAGGCTGCTGCCAGGGACGTAGCATTTGGACCCATGGTAGGAACCACAGCTATGACACTGTGGAACAGAAACTTTGGCAGCAGAATGACAGTGGGAATTGGGACTGATTACTCTGATGAATTGTGTGAGGTGATAGCCTCCTCTGTACCAGGTGCCAAAGCGAGAACTTTACATATATCTCTCAATTAGTCCTCATCATAACTCTATACGATACATTAGTTCAATGTTTTAAAATCTGTGAAAGCTGCTAGGCCTAAGAGAAGAAAAATATGTGAGAAAAAAAACATGTCAACTAAGATCAAAGTCTTTATGGTTAAATGGGAAAGACATTTCCTCAAAATAGGCAAATGATCTCAATGTACATGTCTCTAAAGAAGACATAGAAATGGCCAGAAAGTATACGAAGAAATGCTCAAAATCACTAATCATCAGGGAAATGCAAATCAAAACCATAGTGAGGAGTCATCTCACTCTGGTTAGAATGACAGTAATCAAAAAGACAAAAAATAAGAAATGCTGATGAAGATGCAACAAAAGGAGGACTTTTACACACTTTTGGTAGGAATGTAATTTGGTACAGCCATTATGGAAAACATGATGGATGCTCCTCAAAAAGATAAAAATAGAACTACATATGATCCAACTATCCCATCACTGGCTACATTTCCAAAGGAGATGAAACAAGTATATCAAAGAGACATCTGCACTCCCATGTTCACTACAGCATGATTCACAATTGTCAAGAGATAGATCAGCCTAAGAGTCTAGCAATAGATGAATGGATAAAGAAAAAGCATGTTAATCATAAAGAAATGAAATCCCGTCATTTGTGGCAAAATGGATGGAACTAGAAGACATTTTGTTGGAAGAAATAAGCCAGACAAAGAAAGACCAACATCACATATTCTCACTATATTTAGAAGATAAAAGAGTTGATTTCCTAGAAATAGAGATTATAGGATGGGTAAGGAAGGGGAAGGATAGAGGATGTTGGGTAGCATGCACCAAAATAAAGTTAGATAGGAGAAATAAATTCTAATGTTCCAGAGAAAGTAGTTTGAAGCTTCCCAAAACAAAGAAATGAACATATCATATTTGTCTTCATGTATCTGGCTTATTTCACTTAACACAATGACTTCTAATTCCATCCATGTTGCTGTAATGACAGGACTTCAGTCATTTTTATGACTGGGTAATATTCCATTGTGTATGTATAGCACATTTTCTTTCACCATTCATTTACTAATGGGCATCTAAATTGATTCCATATTTCAGCCATTGTGAACAGTCCTGAAATAAACATTGAGAGTGGAAGTACATTTGTAATATAATGACTTAATCTCTGATCCACAGCATTCTAGTAGTTGAATTACTAAGCCAGGACCTTAAAATATCATTCTATTCTCTTCTGTAAAGTTTTTGATGAGAAATTTACTGTAAGTATCATGAGTACTCCACTATATGTGTCCTGACAGTTTTCTCTTGCTATTTTTAGAGCTCTTTGTCTTGTACTTTTGACAATTTGACTGCAATATACCTTGGTGAGGGTACTTTTTTTTTTTTTTTGGTTGAATCTAATAGGAATATGTTATGACTTGGATATGAAGTGCCTCCCCACAAAGTCTCATGTGTTGTAGGCTTGGTCCCCAGCTGGTGACATTATTTTTTGTGGTTCTGGAAACTTTAGATGGTGGGACATAGCTGGATGAAATAGGTCCCTGGGGGGTTTCTTTGATGATATCTTGTCCTTGACCCCTTTCTGTCTTGCCCTCTGCTTCTTGTCCACAATGAGATGAAGAAACTCCTCTGCCGCAAGCTCCCATAACCATGATGTTCTGTCCAAGCATATGGGACAAAGCAAGCTTGGGTTGAACCCTCTAAAATCATGAGCCAAAACAAATTCTTCCTCCTGAAGAAATCCTTCTTCCTGAAGTTGTTTATGTCAGGTGTTTTGGTCACAGTGATTTAAAAAACTAATACAAAAATATCGGTACTAGTGAAGTGGGCTTCTTGCTGTGACTACCTCAAATGTGTTTCTTAAGCCTTTGGAGCTGGTTTGTAGGAAGAACTTAAAAGAGGTTGGAGAAGCAGACTAGCAGAAGTGTAGTATGTAAACAGAACTTCAAGAGAGGTTCTGGTGGGAGCTCAGAAGACCAGAATGCTGATAACTTGGATGGTGAAGACTGTGGTCATAAGGTTTCAAATGGAAGTGAGGACTGTGTTGGGAATTGGATTAGAAGGCATTCGTGTTATATTGTGACAAAGAATTCATCTACATTTTTTCCATGCTCTGAGACTGAATTTAAAAGTAATGGACTAGTTAATTTGGCAGCATAATATTCAGGCTGTGTATGATTATTGCTGGCTACTTTTGTGTGTGTGTGTGTGTGTGTGGTACTGAGGGTTGGACCCAGGGCCTCGTACGTGCATGCTTTGCAAGTGCTGGACCATTGAGCTGCGCCCCCAGCCCATTTTTTACTTTTTGAGACAGGGTCTCGCTAAATTAAACAGACTGCCTCTGGTCTCGAACTTGTGATCCTCCTGCCTCCGCCTCCCGAGCCACTGGGATTACAGGTATGTGCCACTGCACCGGGCTTTGCTGGCTACTTTTAGCCAGATTTGCAGCCAGAATCAGTAGCAAAAAGCAGAGAAGAATTTGAAAACTGTGAAGTCTGGTCAGAAAAATCGTGAATTGAAGGTTGTGGACAAGGAGGGTGTGGTTTTTAAAGAGATTTGGTCAATTAAAAAGAAGCCAAGCACCAAGAGTGATGGCACATACCTGTAATCCCCGTGACTTGAGAAGTGAGGCAAGTGGATTGCAAGTTTGAGGTCAGAGAGATATAACTTAGTGTATAACTTAGTGAAACCCTGACTAAAAACAAATAAATCAATCAATAATAAAAATAAAAAAAAAATTTAAAAATGGGCTGGGTGGTGCAACCCAGTGGTAAAACACTTGCAACAGGTTTAAACCCCTGTTTTCAACCCACAAGTACTGGGGCGAAAAAAAAAAAAAAAAAAAAAGAAAAGAAAAAGCCAAGCATTTTGCATTGGGACAATAGGAAAAATGCCTTAAAGCATCTCAGGAATTGGCTACACCCCACTCTTTTTAGGATCAAGGGTGTAAAATTATAAACTCATTTGAAAGACTTTTTCTTAAGAAGAGAGAACTGCCTAGAGAAGTGCTTTTCTGGATTCAGCCACGCAGGTACTCAGAGGCTGCCACAGCCATGGTCTCAGGGGGCCCAGATACTGCTCAAGTTGGTGCCAGACTCTGGCATTTCCTTGTGATGCTAGTTTTTGCCCCCATATTGGATGTAAGAGTTACAGGGTCACAGCGCTTCCACCAAGATTTCAAAGGCAGCCCTGGGAGGCCAGGCAGTGTGGCAGGGTCAGGATCCCTGTGAGCAACCCCTGAGAGGGTGATGCAGGAAGCCATGAGGGTGAGGGCTATGCTGTGATAGAGACCCCAGGTAACAGAGACGTCAGAAAGGTAGAACATCCTCTGCAGGGGAAGGCCACACACACCGAGTGGAACCAGCCCAGGTGAGAGGCCATGTGGATTACAAACAGCAAAGGTGTAGGAGGAGTTGGCCAAGCCTTGTAGCACTCAGGTCACCACACCATGTGCCCTCAAAGCTGGATGTGAATAGACAGGATTTAATGTTTGCCCTATTGAGTTTCAATCTTGCTTCAGTCCCATCCCTCCTTCCTCTTTTTTTCTTTTTCTTTTAATTAGTATTTTAATTGTACATGTTTATGGGGTTATTGTTGTTGTTAGGTGCTGTTGAGTTGGTCCAACTCATAGGGACTCATGTATGACAGATACTGTGCCATGCCCAGCACTATTATCAGTGATTCTCTGCTATTCATAGGGTTTTTGATGGCTGATTATTTGGGGAGTGGGCTCTCAGGTCCTTCTCCCAAGCCTACAGCAACCAGAATTCCCAGGCAGTCTCCCATCCAAGAATGAACGAGGCTCAACCCTGCTTAGCTTCCAAGACCTGACAAACTTGGATTCCAGGGTAGTGTGGCTATAGACTCATTTATGGGGTACAGAGTGATCATTCAGTTTATATATACAGTGCAATTATTAAAACCAGGTTGTTAACATTTTTCTCTCTTTAAGCAATATACAAAACCTTTTTGATTAGCGTGTATCAGTAAATGTAGAATAAATTTATGACATATATTATGTTTTTTTATAAATTGCCTACAGTATTGTGAAATTCATTCTGGGGTTTTCATAGAGTTTCACCTTATATTTTGCATTTGTTCTCTCCCTCTTTACCCTACTGTACTGTCTCCTTCCCCTCTCACCTTCCCCATCACCTTCCCCACTCTACCTTCCTATCTCCCTATTCCCCTCTTACTTACTGTGCTTACTGAGTGCCTTTGTGTCTTGGGAGTATATAACTTTTTTTTTTTTCACTTTGCAGGGGCTCATAGCTAATGGTTTGCCTTGGGTTTCACAAGAGACTTTTAGTCTGGACTTTTGAACAATGTTGTAACTGTTAAAACTATGGGGACTCAAGCAGATAGACTGAATGCATTTTGCATTATGACATGGACATGAGCCTTTGGAGCCAAGGATGGAAGGAATGTTATGGTTTGGATGTGTTGGGGGCTTTGTCCCCAGTTGGTGGTGTTATTTTTGGAGGTCCTAGAAAATTGGAGAGGTGGGATCTAGCTGGAAGAATTAGTCCATGGGGGTGTGTTTGGGGTTGTCTTGTCCTTGGCTCCTTTCTGTCTCCTTCTCTGCTTTCTGTACATAATGAGGGGAAGAAGCTTCTCTGCCACAAGCTCTTACCTGTTGGGCCGCACGTTCGGGTGCCAACTCTATGTGGGGCACGCACCTCCTGATCCAGCCTGGAGGTTCGGACGGGCAGTGCCGCCGTGCACACAGATACTAAACACAGTTCACTCGGGACCCTCAGTTGCGGGACGCAGACTCCTGAGGCCCTGGGGACCCTGGCAGAGACGGGAGAAAGGAAAAGCCTCAGGCACTTTTGCCTTCCAGGGGCAAACACCTGTGTTGGTCGTCTCGGTGGTCACGAGGAGACAGCTATTGCTTCGTCGGTGATCAGACGGAGAGCAGATTCTTTTCCTTGTTGATGATTGTGACGGGAGAACATTCTTTTCTCACCAAAGGTCCGGGGCAGAGCAGCGGGAGAGGTGCTTCCCCATTGGTGGTCTGGGCAGGAACAGGCGAGAAGGCGCAGAAAAGGGTGCCAAAAGGCCTAAAAGACCTAAAAGGGCGGTGCCAAAAGGGGGCCTAAAAAGGCCTAAAAAGGGTTGAGCTGCCACAGCGCAGCTCTTTATATAGTTCGCCCATGGAATGGCCTGAGCCAATCAGCTTTCAGTCCAATTGTCCAATCAGGAAGGGTTTTGTGCAAACATGCAACCAAGTTACTTTCACTTTCCCTAGATTTCTAACTTACAAACCAGATATTCAAACGTCATTTTCCCAGTTCGGGAGTTTTTGCCAATTTCTTCCCAATATTACCACTATGATGTTCCCAGCATACAAGGCAAGCAGCCAGGGACTGAACCTCTGAAACCATAAGCTAAAATACAACCTTGTTCACTTAAGGTGTTTATGTCAGAAATTTTGGGTCATAGTGACAAAAAGCAGCTAATCCAGTGTACTTTGAGCTTCCTGTATGTCCATGTCCATATTTTCTTGAAGACTTATGAAACTTTCAGCAATTATATTGGGATATAGGTTTTCAATGCTTACCCCATTCTCTTCACCTGAAATTCCTATATTGTGAATATTTGTTTGCTTACCAATGTCCAACAAGTTTCATAGACTTTTAAAAATTCTTTTAATTCTTTTTTTTTCCTATGGTTTGATTAATTCAAGACTTGTCCTCAAGTTCAAAAAGTCTTTCTTTTGCCTGTTCTAGTCTGTCGTGGAAACTCTCTCTTGTATTTCTATTTTCTTGCTTGAAGTTTTTAGCTCCAAAATTTCTGATTGATTCTTTTTTGTGATTTCTATCTTTTTGTTGAATTTTTCATTCAAATTCAGAATTGTTTTTCTTATTTCTTTGTATTATCTGCCTGTATGGCTCTTGTATTTGACCCAGTTTCTCTAGGGTCATTCATTTAATTTTTTAAGGCATTTTATACATTCCCTTCAAATTGGAATTTACTTCTGGAGAATTATTGTTCCATGGAAGTGTCACGTGTCCTTCTATGTTTCCAATGTACCAATGCTGATGACTGCACATCTGGTGTAAGTGTCACCTCTTTTCAATTTTATGGCATAGCTTTTTTAGGAAAAGTTTATTATTATTATAATAATTATTATTTTATTTAGCTGGGATAGAGTGAAATTGGATGAATGCTTTGGCTTTGGTTATATGAGCTAAAAAAGTGTAGCCTCTCTGTGGTGTCCTACGTGTTGACTGATGTCAGCAGTGTCTAAGTGCTGCAGAGGTGTAGACTGTGTGGCTCATGAAGGGACTTGTATGACTTCGAAGGGGATGTGGGCTTCTACAGGCACACATCCTTTAATCCAATAGAACTGAGCAACAAGGGCAACGAGAATTGTGACAGCAGCAGGCACAGTCTTGGTGGTGTGGGATATGGGGAGAACTGTCCCCAGGTCTCTCAAGGCAAGCACATGTGATACTGTGTATTGTGGGACCAGTAGCTAATGCCCCAACCACAGGATGTGGAGGAACCTTCCTTAAGACCCTAGAGATGAATATGGAAGGTGCCTGGGCATGTGGCACCAGCAGCCACAGTTCTGTAGCCACAGGATAGGATGGGACCCTCCTCAGGGGGGAGTGCAGGGGATGCAGTGGGAAACACATACTCGAGGTTGAAGGATGCAAAAGGGACCTTCCGTGGGTCCTGTGGGGTGGTTGCAGATTGCATTGGGGCTCCTATCACTGGTAGCTGCTCTCCTGGAGCTGTGGGACCTGGATGGTCCCTTTCCTAGGTCCTGTGGGACAGGTGCATGTGTTGCCCACGGAGCAGTGAGTGGGACTCGGGCTTGTGGCTATAGCAGCTACTACTCCCGAAGGTGGGGGATGCTCAGGGAGGCTGTCTCCCGCCCTTTGAGATGTGCATGGGCTCCAGGCTCCTGGCAGCCCCGGGGGAAGCTGCTGACCCCTAAGGCAGCATGGTGTGTAGTGGTGGCTGTTGCAGCAGCTTGTGTTCTGGAACTTGGGGAGGCCCAGCATGAGCACCATCTTTGGAGCACAGAGTTGCTCATAGACCAGCCAGCTCCCTAAACGGGCTTGGAAGCCTGTGAGGACTGAGCACGCTTCTGCAGTTAGGACTGCCCATCTGCTACTGTGGTTGGGCTACTGGCACTGTCCAACCCACCTTTTCCTGGCAGTATGAAGCCTCCCTCCAGCCTCCCTGCCCCCAGATCCAGGAAGCAGGGGTTGAAGTTATGGTTTGTTGTGTGCTTTTTCTTTTCTCATTATCCATACCTTCTGGGGTTCTCATCAATTCCTTGCTGGTTTAGGTTTCCTTCAATCACACTCTTTGTTGTGATTTCCTTCAATCACACTCATTTTTCCCTTTGTTGCTCTGGTTCTTCTGTGCCAGAGTTGCATTCAGGGCACCTCTATTCAGCTGTCTTGAATCTAATCTTAAAGTTTTTTCTTAAGATTTGTAAGGCTACTTAGGAATCTGAGGTTTATTGCTCAAATAAAGTACTTAGAAAATAACTTGGATATATTGAATTTATAAATGAAAATTTGAAAGTACTTAAGTTTTTAATTGAGATCAAACATTGTTTAAAGACCTCTTCAAACTGCTAAAATTTGCTAACCTATAAATAGAAAAAGTTTTTTAAAGCTATGCTCAGAGCATAAGGAAAAATGTATTCATAACTTTAAGCAATAGCTTTGAAAACCAAAGTAAACCTCTGAGCATTTTTTTGTTTTTGTCATAGAAGGTATATTCTTGGGCATCTGAAAACTCACATTTAACAAAAACGAGAAAGACACTAAATCCTGGTGAGGTATTAAAGCTCTTGTTTTCTTTTCCTTGAGGAAAGATTATACCTTATGCTACATATGAAGAACAGCAAATATATGTCACTTTCACATGGCATTTATAAATACTATCCAGCCTCCTCCTGCAAGCTGTCATCCAAGACTGCTCCTTCCAATGGCAGAGCCTCTGCTATTGCTTCCCCACAATCTATAGATGGTCTACAGTGGGACTCAGATCAATTTCTTTCCAATATAATAACCTGTTCCTGAGTATCTGTACTATAAAATCTCATGCAAAATGTATTAAAACTACAGGATTATAATTAGGTTTGTGGTATAAATTGTTTTTGCTGTTTCTGAGGTGTTAGTGCAGTTACAAAACTCTTAAGTAACAAATAAGTGCAGTTGGCAAGATTGCATTTCCCTAAAACATAGATATAAAACTAAGTTTTTTCATTTATATATTTATTTATTCTCTTTATTGGCAAATATTGGTGGGGTACAGAGTAATACATGACCCATGAATGCTTTTATTTTCTTTATCAAAATGCTCCACACACACGAAAGAACACTCACAACTGCTATCTTGAAGGCTATAGGGTTGGGAAACATTTTTTACATTATGTATATCTCAAGTGGATGTACTAAATAGCTATTTACCTAGGAAAGTTGGTCAAGTGGAGGTGATTTTATTCATATAGTTCAATCTACTTTGAAGGTAATTCTATGCTTACACTTGTCTCTAGGAGAAATGGAGTCATAATTGTCTTCAATTTCTAAAGTGGGGATGGAATCTCTAAACTATCTTTAGAGAAGATTTTTGAGTTGTATAGTTTATTCTTACTATATTTAGCAGGATTAAGTGGTAAGATAACATATCTTATAAGCCTAAATGTCCCAAGAAATTAAATTTAAAAATTACTCATCCTACATTCATTATATATTTATAAGTCAGTCTGTATTAGTTAGGGTTGATTAAACTGTGAATGTCAAAAATCAAAATTAAAAGAGGCTTTTTGGATTTTAACTTAACACATTTAGTTATCAAATAAAAGCAAATTCAAAGAGCAAAGTATTGTTTATTCATCTTTCAAGCTAAAAATCTAAATGAAAACATGAACAACTTTAATATGTTGTGGAAGAATATAATTGATCAGTTATGATCATTTGTGAAAGCAATTTGGCAATATGTAGACAAACACTGTCTATATATAGACAAATATTTTGAATAATGAGATTAGTCCTATGGAAATAATCCCAATCAAATAAAAATATTGTATTAAAGAATGTATTTATTGCAGCATTTTAAATGGCAGCCACAAACCATGAATACCCAACTATGGAGGAGTAGTTACATGAAACCATGCCACATCAACAAAGAAATACTATGCAGCCACTCAAAGAGGTAGTTATGAATTTAATTATAATAATGACATATTAATATTGAAATTATAACATTTAAATTGAAATTATGATAAATTGAAAAGATAATAGATAATTATCTACAAAAATTTTATAAGCAATAGTTGTATAGAAATACACAGAAAAAAGTTACATTAGAATCTAGTGTTTTTCCTATATCTTGATTTATTGGAGCACATTTCATTCATAATTGATTAGATTAGATGCATTTTTCTTTAAAATTACTAATAGAAGCACAAAACCACCAGATTTATCTCCAAGGAATCTTGCACAATTTTATGTAGTATGTCCACAACTAACTAAAATACCTAACAGGGAGCACTTGGGAATTCAGAAAGGTGTTTGAGCTAGGTTGACATTTGCCATTAGGTAAATTAACTCTAATATTTCACTCTGTTGCAGTTTTAATCCTGTGATATCCCTGGCAGGTGTTTGGGAATTCAATCCACGTGTAGAAATATCAGTTTGTATTCTGCCCCTCTCCTCCTTTCCCAAATGATATTGTTTAAATAAAAAAGTTCATAATAAGTATGTTTAGTTGTATTTTTCTAAGGCTTTAAATGTAATGTCTTACATATAAGAAAAAAAGAAAACAAGAACCCACAAGGAAAAATACCCTTTCCCCCAGGATATTTAGTAACTATGGTCCTTGTCATGTTGCCCTCTCATTCCTACACACATTTTCCCCCCACATTTTTAATTGTGGTAAAATGCATAGACTATAAAATTTACCATCTTAGCTGCTATTTTTAAGTGTATAGTTAAGAGATACTAAGTATATTTGTTCATACACACACTTAAAAATTATATTAGAAGGTCTTTTTATGACCTTAATACTTTGTTAACTTATGCAGCAACTGGTTTAAACTAGAGAAGAGTAAAATATCCAAAAATTTGATTCTCTAAGCTCCCAATGGTGTTTACCTCCTTTGGTGTTGAAAGCTTATAAACTTTTCACAAAAGTTGCTTCTGTTGTCTTGAAACTTGTAGCTAAATCATGAAATAACTGCCATTCTGCTTTAGTTGACTGTTTTGTGAAGAGCAAAGCCAGAGTTGAACCTTTTCCAGTCACATCATTTAATGTTTTAGTGCCTACTATGCGCCAATATTTTGCACACAAACTTTAATCGTAGCAACCATCTTCTGATGCAGTGGTACTGCCCCATTTTGCACATAAGGAAGTGAAACTGTCATTTTAAAAGATGGGGAAAACATGGAACTTGGATTATGATCCAAATCTTTGTTCTACATGCCCACTGAGGGCTCTGCCCACAACAACTGCCCTCTCAAATGTGTGTAGCATTTCTCTAACGAATCCGGGTGTAGATATCACATATACTGAATTCCAACATGCACAAAGTGAATGTTCCAGATACAACTCCTTGGCACTCATCACTTAAAAAAATAATTCCAGAAATGAGTTACATTTTAGTGATTATTTTCTAGACACAGTTCCTTTCTGGGTCATGTTACTGGCTCCAGATTTTTTTTTCTTATTTGCTTGTTTATCTGCTAAACTAGTACATGGAGAGCAAGAGTGCAGTAAGTAGGTATAGGTATGTAGGTACTGTATATGGCATATATGGAACATGGAGATGGAGAGAGAATAGTGTAAGTATATAGAGGTCTAGAACAGAGGCAAGGTCTGAGTCTCACTTAGACTGCAGTTGCTTGGATTCTAGAAAGACCAAAGCCTTAATTAACATTTGGAGGATTCTTCAAAATCCAAAGTGAGTTGAAGAAAGCATAGAGTTTTAAATAGTCCTCTGTCTTTGTCACTCTTCTTCTGTGTGTATGTATGTGTATGTGTATTTATTAATAGCTTTGCTATCTACAACTTCAGAGTAAGAATCATTGAGAATAACTGACTCAGTTGGCTGAGGGTTTGATCCTTTTAAAAACAGCCCCCTTTTTACTATTGGAGAAAAATCTAAATGTAGTGCATATACCATTGTGTTCTTTTAAGCTAACATTTTTTTCAGTGGTTATGATGTGCTTGCCACTGAGCTAAACATGCCACCTGTACCTTCCAGTAATCCTTATATCCAACCTAATGGGTAAGGACTATCATCAGTATTTTACAAAACACCCTGAGACCTCAAGAAGCCAAGGTACTGGGTCAAGTTCTTATAACTAAAGTTTGAAGAGAAAAAGACAAGATTGAAATCCAGGTCCTTCTTACCCCCTCACTTCAGAACTCATTTAATTATCTTACTGTATTCTGGCTCTGAATAATGTAAATCTTTGTGACAATTCTTTCTTAACTTTATTGAATCGACCTACATTACAATAGAGTAGATTATCTGAATCTACTTATTATTTATAACTATATAGTAATATAGTATAGGCCCGCTGAATATATACATATTTGGACCACTGAATATTTTCAGTAGCCCAAGGCTATGATACTCTATAGGGTCACTTATTTTTTTCTTTTCTATTCCCTCTGTTGTGGAGCAGGCAGCTTTTTGTATTTCATGAAGGTAGAGAGATGTACTCACTTCTAACTCTGGACACATTCTGGCATTGTGATCTCAGTCTCTTCACCTTTAAAATGGGTATACAATTGGAGAGGGGTGATGCAGCTAAGTGCCTGACACTGTGACTGGCAGCAGTGAGTTCTCAAGCAATGGCGGTCACTATTATTGTAGCCTATCACTGCTGTCAGGTGGCTAGCCATAATTTCTCACTGCTATCAGTGTTCCTGTTATATCTGGCTCTTCCACTAACTTGTAGAGTCTAATCTGTCAGGGCTTAGGAAACAATTCCTGTATTGGTAACATAGCAAAATGGACTTGTGCAAGATATTGGCACTGAGATGAGGGTACAAAGTCAAGCCAGGAACAAAACAGGGGTGGAAATGCTGGGAAAACACAGACAACATTCCAGAGCACAGTCTTGTAGTTGAAACAGAGTCAGGGACATGACTGGAGCCAGATATTGGGGTAGTATCAGAAATACCAATGGGAAAACCAAAGCCCACCACTCAGTCTGGGATTGCATACTGATAGGAACAAGTCAGAAAGAAAAGTACTGGGACTTAGGGCAGGTGGGCTTGGTTGGGAGGACTTCCTGAGGCCAGCAGTTTGTGCTAGTATTCCTTTCAAAGGCATGAAGTTTTTCCAGAACAAGTATACATTGATACTTTTTTTTTTGTAAGGACACCTCTCTAAGCCAAGCATTTCTTAATCAGAAAATAAATTTTTTGGATCTTAAGGTACATGGAAATTGAGTAAAGACTTAGGGACTAGTTCTTTAAGTAATACCTATGAATTATAATGGGTATACTTTGACTGACTTAGATAGCTTTTATTACCAGTAGATTTTTGGCTGAGTGATAAATGAATTTTCTTCACTGCATTTATGTATGAATACGTGTGCCAGATAAAATACAGAATACCTAATTTAGTTTGAATTTCAGATAAACAAAGATTAAATGTTTAGAATAAGTACGTTCCAAATATTTCATGGAACATATTTGTTCTAAGAAAGTATGCATTGTTTATTTGAAATTCAAATTTGACAGAGAATTCTGTGGTGTTTTCTGGTTATCTAGATTCCCTATATATGAATGACTACAATCACACAAAAAGGACTTAGTGATTATTGAGCACTTCCTGCAATAGTTATACTGTTTTCACATGTGTTGTTGTTGTTGTTGTTAGGTACCCTTGAGTCAGTATCTGACTCATAGCAACCCTATATACAAGAGGCAAAACACCATTGTCAGTGCTTCTGTGCTATTCATAGGATTTTCAGTGGCAAACTGATTTTTGGGAGTAGGTTGCTGGGTCCTTCTCCCAAGCCTACAGCACCAGGTGTTCCCAGGTGGTCTCCAATCCAAGTACTAACCAGGTCTGACCCTGCTTAGTTTCCGAGATCTGAGGGGATCGAATGCCACAGTGGTATGGCAATTCTCAGAATACTGAATGGACACAAGTATTCTCATTTCTAATTGTGAAATGGGTCAGAAAATTAATTTCTAATAATTTGCAAATGGCAGGCTAGAATTCATATGCATATCTGTCTGACTCCAGAGCATTAAATGACATATTTAATATATTTTTATTAATTTAAATCCACATACCTGAGTAGGTGCCCAAGATGGCCAATATGCCAGTTCTGGCATTCTATGATATTTGGATATTTAGATTCTGGCTAAAATTCTCATTTATTGTCTTAACATATTCATAAAACAAGTCATTTTGTGTCTCTGTTTATTTTTCTTTGATTACAAAGAGAAAACATGGTTGTGATTTTGAATTGCTCAAGTTCATATAGGTGTGTTGCTGGCTTCCTCAGCAGATGCTTATTTTCCCCATGCAATTTGGACCCATGCCTCTGTGATTGAGATAAAAGCTTTGGGCCACTCTGATTCTGATTGTGCCCATGAATATTGTTAACAACAATTTCACTTTCTTACTCATTTTTGTTACTCACCTAACCTTGTGAACTCTGCTGAGGTAAATGTTAGTTAATATGGGTCAGTTGGCCACCTTCCAGGAGCTAAGTATTGACAATACTCCCTGTCATTAAATATTAATTATCACAAGCAGGTGAGGCTATAAATCCACTAAAGAAAATAGATGTCATGTTATCATGACACTAATGACAAATGTCTAATATTATGGAGGTGCCTCACCCTTGTGTTTTGGGACTTGGAGGATTTTTGCTTATTTACCACAACTAACTTCTTTTAGGGCTGAGGTTTAGCTCATTTGTTAGAATGCTGCTCCACATTTATTCAGGACTCAGGTTTGATCCCTGCACTGCAAAAATGGGAGAAGGATGTGGCAATCCACTTTAGAAACAATCCCCTGAAATAATCAGCCATTGAAAACCCTATGAGGGTCACCATGAGTTGTAACAACAAAAACAAATAACAACAACTTCTTTTAAATGGTTAATCATTGGAAGCCAAATTGCTGCCATCTAAATTAGAAAAGTCTGTTGATTTTTTGTTTTGTTTTGTCTTTGTTAGGTACTGTGGAGTCATAGGGTTTTCTGTGGCTGATTTCTTTGGGATTGCTTCAGGAGTCAATTGCCATGTCCTTCTCCCATAAAATCAGCAAGTGAAAGTTTGTTGTTAGGGGGCCTCAAGTTGGGTCTCACTCATATCAGTCCTATGCTCAACAGAAGGAAACAGTCTGACACTGTGCCATGCCCAGGACTATGTCAGTGCTTTTCTGCTATGCATAGGGTTTTCAATGGCTGATTGTTTTTGGATTGCTTTGGGAGTGAATTGTCACATCCTTCTCTCATTTTTTCAGTGCAGAGGATGGAACCGGGGCCTCAGAGAGTGCAGAGCAGCACTCTACCAACTCAGCTAACCCCCTTAAAGATTGTATTATCCAGGACCAGATTTGACAAACTACAGTTTACATTTCCTGTCAGCTTTGTTATAAGTGAATTCTATTGGCAAAATGCTCGGGAAGCATTTATTATTAACAGGACTACAGCAATTATTTAAGAGGCTTTAAAAAATGTCCAGCAACTGTATTGGATCTTGCAGTTAACATGAAAGATTTATTGACATTCAGAAGCTCATTATCATTAAATAAGAGATCATTATCTCAGGAGATATTATAGAGAAACATTAGTTTTGACATATTTTTCTAAATGAAAATTGTTTTTAGCTAATTGTCATGAAATCAAAAGCAATAGAAAAACTTAATCCATTAAAAAAGTCCATGCTTTTTGTCTTAATGATGTAGTCAGACCCATTTAGATCCTTTCATACCAAAGTAAGTTAAGTTACCAGTTGGCAGGTTATCAGTTTGTCATTTTTTGCTTCTCTTCATATAGACCGTACCAGAAATATCAGAATTTTATTTCTTGAGTTCTGGTTTCATATTTGAAAATATATACAACTGAAATACATTACATTCATCTAATTAAATTTTATATGTTGTTGTTATAGCCATTGAGGAAATCTTATATAGAAACATAAAATAACTTTTCATCTGGATGTTTGTTTGTGTTTTATGTCAAGACAGTCACAACTTGAATTTACTGTGACAAACTTTGGCAAGATGCAACTATCATACAGTATCAAAGTATTTGAACAGAAGTATGAGTGCTGGTTTATTTTCTGCAAAAAATCTGTCTGTATCTGAGAGAGTAATTGTGCAATTTTCAAAATGAGCCATCAAAAAAAAAAAAAGAATTGAGAGTCCCATAATAAAAGAAAAATAGTTGCTCAAATTCTTTAGTTACCAATTAAGTGAATGTATCTGGAAACTTGTTGGCACAATTATTAGAAGATTGGAAACACATAGTCCTAGTTATGATGTCCTTAAACATCACAGGATGACTTACAAGCTTCTCAATGATGGTCATTTGCATTCTTCTTAAGGTACATCTTAAAACTCTCAAGATGATGGTATTTGCACACTAAAGTACATGGCATTGAGTTTCACTAGGTTAAATTGACACAATCCAGTTCAAAGTAATACTTTTAAATAATCAGCATGTAAGAGTTTAAGGAAAAATTATCAGCTGGTGCCAGTATTAGAAAATTCAGCATTTCAAAAAAGAACAGTGTGCTTTCAAGACAATGATAGAATAATTATTAGTACATTCTGAAAGATTTCCTTCTTTCCTCTCTTCTCTGCTTTGCATTTTAATCAGTCTCATTATAAGATTACAAATTGAGGGACCATAGATTTTGTTTCAATATTCAAAAAAAAAAAAAAGAAGAAGAAAAGGGTATACCATTCTAACTTTTTGCTATGATCTTATTTCTTCAATGCCAAATTTTGTAATGAAGAGGTCTTAGCCCACAAATAATGTTTTGTTTCACAAAGAGTGATCTAAATACTGATGAATTCTACATGAAGGGAACAAATATTTCCACATAAGAGATGTGATCAAAATGTATGATGATAATTTAAATTTAAAAAATTATTACAATAAAAGACACATTGCCATTAACCCCCCTCAAAATACTCTTCCTGGCTTCAGACACACTTATCCCACTGTTCTTGCCACTTTCTGAAGCAGCCCTGGAAGTCTTTTTTTTTTTGTGAGTGCAGTAGTTGCACTGTTGTGGCTGCTTGCATGTCCTGAATTGATTCGAAAGTTTGTTTTTCATGGTCATTTTCACTTTGAGGAAGACCCAGAAGTCACATGGTACCAGATCCAATGAATAAGGCAGATGAGGACATGCTGTAATGTTTTTATTACTGTACTAGAAGTGATGTGGGACATGGAGCATTGTCACAGAGGAAGCTCAAGTCACTCATGGAAGAGGAATTCCACAATTGCATCAGAAAGTGGCAAAGAAAGATGGGATAAGAATGTTCAAAGCCAGGGAGAAGATTTTGAGGGGGATTCATGGCAATGTGTCTTGTACTGTAACAAATTCTTTTTAAATTTACCATATTAAATTCATAAAATTACCATAAAAATTCTTTTAAAATTCACCATATTGTTTTAATCCCACCTCATATAAATATCCTGTTCCATAAAACCAGTTTGAGGCCAGGTGTGATGGCATACACCTGTAACCCCAGCAACTCAGGAGGCTGAGGCAGGAGGATTACAAGTTCTAGGCCAGAGGCAGCCTGTACAACTTGGTGGGACCCTGTCTCAAAATAAAATAAAAAAGGGGTAAAGGGTTCAGCTCAGTGGTGGAGCACTTGCCTAACATGTGCAAGACCCTGGGCTCAACCCCCTAGTAATAGAAAAAAAATCACCCTGACTTTTTACTGTTGAGTGGATTTGAAGGAAAAAGACTACAAATGAGGACAGAATAGGCTATTGAATTTGTGAAATGTAGAGCAAAATGCAAATGTGGGGGTCTCTTGATCAAAAATTAACAAAAATTTTGAGACAATAGCAGAGCATTAAGCAAAATGCAGGGCTCTGCCAAGCAGAGGGCCTGAAATTTCAAAGGCCTCGAGCCCATGAAGTATGTTCTAGCTCAGTTAAGAGGCTCATAGAAAAATCTAGAAAATGGATGATGATGAATTAGCTGATACACAATCAAAACAGAGAGAAGTGCATGGATTTAAGAAATATTTTAGTAGGAGGATAGACAGAATTTAAAAGTGCATGAAATAGTGGTATGTCATGCGAAAAAGAAGAATCAGCCGTGGCTCCAAGTTTCTGTGGCGTTGCTTTGTGCTTGGACATTTGAAGAAGTAGGCGCCTTGCCCATCTGTACAGCTTGGCTTTAGCAGAAAAACCTTGTACTTGTCAGCTTGTCCAGAGTTGCTGGGCAGGCAAAGTGTCAGAGGCCATGGGTGGGCTTGTGGCTGGAGTCCTTAGATGGGCTGGCTTGGTGCCTGGGTCAGTGGGCTGGTCAGTTTAGAGCTTGGAACTGCTGGGCTTGGATTGGCACCTGGAATCACTGGTGCTGGGGAAATCAGGGGTTCACATCCTTCCTCTCCCAGGAGAACCCTATTTCTCTCTGAGCTCCGCTGCATAGGTGTGGAGGAGGAGGTGATGTGGGTAAAGTAAAACTTTTCCTTTTGCCCGTTTCAATGTATTTTTGCTTATTTCTGTGCCCTACCTAGGTGCTGTAAACTCACCTGGATTCCCTAGCTCTTGGGAATCTATTTTCATGCATGGCTGTCTGTTCACATTGGTACTTACATGAAGGGGGAAGCACTGAAAATGTCTGGTATCCGGTCGTGCTGACGTCATTCTCTCCACCATCAGGTCTGCATCTACAGGTGGTAGCGAAAGCTGAGTAGTTCCCAATTAAGTGTGTTCACCTTCTCAACTGACAGGAGGCCAAGTCATCTGCTCAGAGTAGAACCCAAAGACCCTAAGATGAAGTTTGAAGTGAGAGGGCAAGTAGGAAATAATTGTCTTGGGGATAGGAAAATAAGCCTGTTAGACAAACGTTGTTTTTGGTGCCATTGAGTCATGTCTGACCCTCATAGTGCTTTCAATGGTTGATTGTTTTGGGGTTGCTTTGGAAGTAGATTGCCATGTCCTCCCACTTTTTCGGTACTGGGAACTGAACCTGGGACCTAATAGGCTGCAGAGTGGTGCTCTACCAACTAAGCTAAATCCCAGCCCCATTAGAGAAACATATGTACCCACAAAACTGCTCATAGTTTTGAATGAAAGTTAGATTTTTTTGAAAAAATGCATTTATTTATTTATTTTTATTATTAGTATTCTATTTCTACATGGCAGTGGGGTATAGAGTAATAAGTCAGTTGATAGATCCATTATGCAACCACGGAATCAGTATTGCTTATACTTCTATCTCCTTAAACATTTTACAAAACAAAATAAACAAACAAGTCAAAAAAAAGAAAGACAAAGGAAAAAGAATTTTAATTAACATGTCACGACAGTCACATACAACTATGAGAAAAATGCATTTAAAATAACAATATGTCAATTTGTCAGGTAATTTTTCTGTGCAATATTTGTCTGGCAAAAAGAATGTAAATGGTTTGCTCTGTTTCAGATTAGAGTTTTAGTAAACTCTAGGGGAAAACTGAATAAGTATTAAAGATATTTATGAAAGAGCATTTACAGAGAAGGACCACATTGACTAAGGTAGAAAAGAAGGAAAAGAAGCCAAGAGGGATGAAAGTAAATGAAAAAATGATGAATTGGTCCATTCATGTCAACATCTAAGATGTAAGGTGAAGAACAAGGTGGCGGTGGTAGTGAGAGAAGCAAACACAGTGATCAAAATACTAGGGGCACCACCAATTTGGTTTAAACCAGGCTAGCCTGAGCCCATGGAAGAGGGGGCTTATGTGGATAGGGAGGAACTGTTGGAGTAAGAAGTTCAAGAAATTGAGAAGCCAGACTTCTGAGTGGGTCCCCTGTGCAGATGTTGGAGTCATTGTCCATGACAAGAGAGCTAAGTTGAAAAGCCAGGCTACCACCTCTGCATTAACATCTGTAATAAATAAAAAGGGCTGGGATTTAGCTCAGTTGGTGAGTGCCACTCTGCAGTCTCTGAGGTCCCTGGTTCAATTTCTAGCACTACAAAAATGGGAGAAGGACATGGCGATCCATTCCCGAGGCAATCTTGAAACTACCAGTCATTGCAAACTCTATGAGGGTCACTATGAGTCGGACATGACTGGATGGCACCTAACAATAACAATAAATAAAAGGCAATATATGGGAGATCAGTGGATAACAGCAGAAGCAAAGAGGATTGAGTTTTTCCTTAAGTAAGCTTGAAACTAAAGGAAGCTGGGTATGTCAGGATGAAATAAGGATCTAGAAACAGCAATGAGGGCTGATGAAGATAGTTGTACTGCTTGTGAGAGAAAAGACACCCTCCACTTCAGAGAGCTGCAGGGAAAGCTGAGTCTACAGATGAAATCCAGAATTTAATAAAGGAAAGGGGCTGTGAGGATTCTTAGGGCAGAGATTAAGGACCTCAATTTGTTTGCAGATCAGTGTGTGGGAACTCCAGAGAGTGCAGCATGACTATGATGAGCATAGCTGCCAATGGGGACCAGTGCAGGGTGCCATTTGGTTCTTGTGACCTTCTCTCGAGTTCTTTCCTTGATGAGATGTCATTGGTGACTGTGGGGGTAAAAGAAGTAAAGAATTTGTCCTCTCAGATCCCTGTTGATTTTATACCCAATTTAGAGCCCAGTAAAGTACTACAAAGCAGAAGTACTCTATTCACAAAGCCTGATTATTCCCAGAGTCCTGGATGAGAATCTTACCATGGGTAGTGCTGGATCTCCCATGGGACTGAGATTTTCACTTTATTTTCTTTTCTCAGTGCTCTGGTGGCTAGTATCTCAGAGACTGCTGAGTAGCATTTGGTTCATCCAATGTGTACTTTCAAACCTACTGTTAAAATATTAAGTTATTAATTTATAATCAGAAATTGAACAAAAAAAACTAGTTTTTGGAGAGGCACCTGGCAGCCTACTCCCAGAAGCCAATCCTGTAAAAACAGCCAGCCATTGAAAACCCTATGAATAGCAGAAAAACTCTGATATAGTGCCAGGCATGGCACAGTGTCAGGGAGTGCTTTGTTCTGTTCTACATAGGGCGGCTATGAGTTAGACCTGACTCGAGGGCACCTAATAGCAACAACGACAAACTAGATTTAGATTGCTTTTGGGTTAGAATATACCTTTGAACCTATAATTATCTCACTCAGAAAGTATACTTGCACCAATCCAAAACAAAATTTAATATGTAGATAAAATGCTTGTGACATGCTATTTTGCACAGATCCAAATAATGCAATTTTCTGGTTTTGTGAGTGAGGCAGATGCAGTTCATTTTGAAGCAGCCTTTGGGTCTTTTCACATGATTTGGCTATTCTTAGATTTCTGAGTCATTCTGTCCTCCATGCTAGTCATTTTCCAATTCCATATTCTCGATTCATGAGGGAGATAGTACATTAACCAGTCCAAATTTGGCTATGTGGCTTAATACTCTGAGCAAACAGGCTATATATTCATTCCTATTCTTAGCAATACCTTCAGACAAGCTGAATGTAAACGAAATATTTGGACAATGCACTGTCACACTGTAGAATTTCTGGTAAGTGATGCCAGGAAAGCTTGGCATGCACATTAATTATTACATAATTGTTTTGATTCAATCTGATTGTCTTTTTAATGACCAAAATCCCAAAGCAATAGGAATGCTTACAAAAGGAACAAAAGCGTGGATCACATGGCATGAACCAAAAGACCCTGCCAATGTTTTATCCAACAGAGGAACATATCTAAAAGACAAACATAGGAAATATTTTGATTCCTCTGATAATAAGTCCAGCTCCTTTCAACACACTGAGGACAGTAATAAAATCTTCATCTAGCGTATCATTGAGGGAGCTCAGCAGCATAGGTACAAAAATGATTATAAGGGGGCAAGGGGTGAAATTAAGGGCTTCTCCCTACAGGGGTTGGTGAATTTAGCAGAAGAGTACAGAGAGAATCCACCAGATACATTAAGGATTCCTGATACTTTATTGGGGAGTAGATGTTCTGATCCACACCTGATGAAAGTGACCATTCACTAGACAGATGTTCCTTGGAGATAGAGGCTGTGCCCTCCTTGTCCTTTCATCCCTGTTGGTCAACAGAATCCCTGGCATATGATGGGCAGTTAGTGAGCTGGAAGAAATTTTATTGCAAGGGTACAGTGGCCCAACCCTTGCCTTTTCATTCTATCATCCTAGGGAAGCCAGTATATCGTTAAAAGTATCTACCTGTAGGCATTAACCTTGGGCCCCACAGCAATCCTCTGAAAACTCCAGTGGAGACAAAGACTTGAGTTTGTCCTACTCTTCCCCTTGTTATGATTTGAATACGGTTTGTCTTCACCAAAACTCATATAAAGGTTTAATTCCTTAACATAGCAACATCGAGAGGTTATTGTTGTTAGGTGCCATCGAGTCAGGTTGGACTCATTGTGACTCTCATAGGGTTTTCAGTGGCTGATTGTTTCAGGATTGCTTCTGGAGTAGATTGCCACATCCTTTTCTCATTTTTTGTGGTGCTGGAGATCAAACCCAGGACCTCAGAGAACACAGAGTGACACTTTACCAACTAAGCCAAACCCCAGCCACATTGAGAGGTAGTGGGGCCTTTAAGAGGTGATTGGGTCATGAGAATTCCACACTCATGAAGAGACTAATGTAGTTCCTGCAGGAGTGGGTTAGTTATCACTAGAATAGGTGGTGATAAAGTGGCCAGCCTCTTTTGTCTCTTGTCTTTCATTGCATGTACACTCTTGCCTTTCTACTTTTACTCCATGAGCAGAGCAGCACATGACCCTCACCAGAAGCTGAGCAGATGCTGCCTCCATGCTTAGAGACTTCCAGAACTATAAGCCAAAATAAACCTCTTTCCTCTGTAAATTACCCATTCTTTGGTATTTTGCTATAGGAATAGGAAACAGGTGAAGCTATACCTCAGAATGGTTTGGAGACCTATATATGCCTCAATGGCAGGAGAATATTGGTTGTGAATAAATGACCTTCCAGGTAGAGCAGTACATTTTGATGCAACTTGTGGGGTAAAAGCTATAAATCTGGCTGTAAATCTGTCCTCAAGAATCTGAATCAGTTTGGGATAATTCCCGGCCCCTTTAACCAGAACCCACCAGGAAAGTTAAGCCAGTGGCTACTGAGGACCAAAATGCAGTGTGCGTGGGCAGTATTGCTGCATTGTTTTCAGTATGTGGTGCTACTGCACCAAGAGGGCCCATGTTACTGTTCAGACAAGCCTTCACACATGTGAATGTACGTTTGAGATAATTTTCTATTGTACTTCAAGCAAATTTTATTTTTTCCTAGAAAGCCAGAAAAAGTTCCATACCTATCCTAAGGGAAAGAAGGAATGGTCTATAATGCCCTAAACCATAAGGAGTTAAGCTGAATTGAATTTAGCAGAGTACTCACTGATGTTTATGATTAGGCTGGTGGCAACCTTAGCAGGAACGAGTTTAATGTGCTGCTGGGAACAGAAGCTGATATTCCAAGGTTGTGGGATGAAGAAGTGGAGACTGAAGTTTAGGCTATGATTTCAGGGAGTTTAATTTTAAAAGGAACGAAAGAGAGATTGAGGCTATAGAACAACTTAGGATAAGTAACAGAATAATTTTTTTTTTAAAGACAGAAACGATTTGAATGTCTTTAAAAGCTGTAAGAAAAGAATGATTTGGGCTAACTCCATATGTGGGTAAATAGGAGCCAAGCCATGAAGTGAGCCTGAGAAACAGGAATCCTCAGCTGAGTTGGGATGGGTAGCAGTGACCTCTGGGCTGCAAAACAAAGGGAAAGGGCCTTTGAGAGCAGAGAGAATACCATGCAGGCAGATGTTTCAATTCTCCTGAATCTAAAGGAGACTCTCAATTCAAGGCAAAAGAATAAAAAGAAAGTGGATAAAGCCAGCGTGACAGGCACAAATGTGGCCTGTAGGCAGTCGATCATGGAGAAACTGCCCATGCATTGGGAACATACCCGCCACTCTAAGAGCTCCTTTTGCCTGCAGAGAAAGAACAGTGAAAGGTGCCAAACGAGGCACAGGATATTGTACAAAGAATTTGTAACAGATAGAATTAGGTCCATGAGGATACGGGGTAAGTTTGCCTCCTGACCACAGCTTGAGTAATTAATTTCATCAGTGTCATCCATTCATACCTAAGATTCTGAGCCTGGAAGGTGACTCCACTTGAAGTCATTTTGCATAAGCCACAGATTCACAGGATGTAGGTGAAAATTTAGCTTGCTTTAAGAGTCTGAGGGGAAGTGTGAGTGTGCATGTGGGTATATGCATTAAAAAGTTTGTATATTATATTTTAAAAATCCCCTATATTATTGTTGTTGTTAGGTGCCATAGAATCGACATCTGACTCATAGCGACCCTATGTACAACAGGTGAAACAGTATTGTCAGTGCTTCTCTGCTATTTATAGGGTTTTCATTGCCTGCTTGTTTTTTGGAAGTGGCCTGCCCAAAAACTATGGCCAAATTGACTTCATAAAATGTTTAATGACCTTTAGTAGATCATCATTAAATCAATGATCATGATTCTGTTCAACTGAAAATATATCCAATTCTCAATTTGGTTTTCTTTGCACCAGTCCTTCAAATCATTCTTCTTAATTTCCATTCAATGAAAATCTCTATACCTACTGGTTTGTTTTACTTTGGATTTAAATTAATCCTTCAAGAATAGCATTGACTCTCTCAAGTTACTAGAATTCTTCTTTTAAAAACTGTTGAGTTTACTCCTGAGGAGTGACTTTGACACTAAGGAGACATTGGCTCAACAAATATTTGCAAAAAACCCTGACTCATTATATTTTTGGCTTTTTAGAAATTCCATCGTGCTTCTGAGGAGTCTTGGTGCTTTATGGTGCTTGTTTATAGTTACTGTTTTCATGAAATCCATCATTATTTGAAATAAAAATCTAGTATAATGATGTGTCTCTCTGATGTGATAAACCTAAATACCTGGATTCAAACAAAAAAAAAATAATCCGAGTGGAGAGGAAAAAAGCAACAAACAAACAAAATCCATACTCAAGATTGTTTTCTTTCCTCTTTACTTTTTTCCTTTTGAATAAAAAGTATTAATAAAAAGCCGGAAGTTTTTCTTACAAACAGTGCCTTTGCAATGGGTACGTTTTATTGAATGCTCATCCAGATAAACTATTACCCTTTGGAAAAGTAATTTACTAAGTAAAGATAATGATCTAAAATATTTAGAGTTTGAAATTACTTTTCCAAAATGATATATTTTCCAAAGTTTTATTGGGACCATTGAAGAGTCTCCCATATTTACCAATGATATTGTACTTTCTGTCTTTCTAGAATAATATTGCAGATTTTTCTTATTGAGTAAACTTTGACTTAGACATATATAGAAAGCATTTTATGTATTTATTTTATATTATATCCAAAAATGTCATAGAAAATCAAATGAATAGCAGAGAAGCACTAACAATAGTGTTTCTCCTGTTATACGTAGGGTTGCTATGAGTTGGATACTGACTTGATGGCACCTAACAACAACAGCATATCCAAAAATACTTAATCTCTGTTGCAATTGCTTAATCTCACTTAATGTCTATTGCAGCTGCTCAGCTCTCATCATAGTATAAAATAGCCTTAAATAACACATAAACAAATGTGCATGGTTGTATTCCAGTAAAACTTTACTTACAAAGGCAGGTCTCAGGCTGGACTTGGCCTGCAAGTAATATTTCGTGATACATGATTTAAATCACTAACATTTAATGTAATTTTTGGTATGGTTACGTTTCTGTGTATCTGTTTATTCTGTCTTGTTTTGTTTTTGTTCTGTTCTCCCTTCCCTTCTCTGCCTTCTATTGGATTATTTGACAATTTTTTTAGCATTTCATTTCATCTATTGGCTTTTTGTTATATCTGTATATCTATATTTTTTAGTGGTTGTTAAAAAGATTATAATGTACATATTTAAGCTTTTATACACAATGGCAGTCAAATACATTTATGTTACATCTTGTTATATTGTCCTACACCCTACACGTCTTTGAGGCTTTGCTCTTTTTTTTTTCCCAGTACTGGGGGTTGAATCCAGGGCTTAGCACTTGCATGCTTTGCAAATGCTGTACCACTGAGCTGCACCCTCAGCCCATTTTCTTTTTGCTTTTTGAGACAGGGTCTTGCTAAATTACACAGACTTCCCCTGGTCTCAAACTTGTGATCGTTCTGCCTTCACCTCCTGAGTCGTTGGGATTACAGGCATGCACTACCATGCCCAGCTGCTCATTTTTTTAAAAGCCTTTTTTCCTCTATGTTCTTCAAATCAATGACTTCTATTGATATTTCTACAAATTCATTGACTCTTCCTCTATATCAATGTCATTCTGCTCCAGGGACCATCCACTGACATTTTCATTTCAGGCACTGTATTTTTCAGTCCCTAACTTTCCATTGGTTTCTTTTTTATAGTGTATACTTCTATAGTGATTTTCTATCTTTTCAATGATTGTATATTGTTGTTGTTGTTAGGTGCCGTCGAGTCGTGTCTGACTCATAGCGACCCTTATAGGGTTTTCAATGGCTGATTGTTTTCGGGATTGCCTTGGGAGTGGATTGCCATGTCCTTCTCCCATTTTTGTGGAGCTGGTAATTGAACTCGGGACCTCAGAGACTGCAGAGCAGCACTCTACCAACTGAGCTAAATATATATATATATATATATATATATATATATATATATATATATATAATACAGGACATAGTATTTATAGCTACATTTCTCTTGAAAACATGGGTCTTCATCAAGTAATTTTGTTATCCAGAACATTTTGAATTTCATATATGTCAACTTTGGCTTTTGTGATAACCCTCTGGAAAATGTTTTTGTTCTAGCAGGCAGTAATATCTCTGCCATCATGGAGCCAACACCAACATTTTTGTTTATGATTTGAATTTTTGCATTCTTTTTAAATCAATCTTTATGGGTTTTCATGTTATACTTATTTGGGTAAAAATAATTGTTTATATCTACTTTGAAAAAATTGTCACTTCACTATAACACTGTATCTGTGTATATTTAATTCATATATTTGGATTAAAATCTATTGTCTTGTTTTCTACTTTCTACTCATTCTAACTATCCTTGTTTGAATATTTTCTCTTTCCTTACCTGGATTCTTATTAATTCATTCCCCTTTTAGTTCAGAAGCTATTTATTGATCTTATATTCCTTTAGCATTTCACCTGAAATTATAAGCATTATAATTAACTATCAAATCACTATTAAGTGATATATTTGCCATGCTTCTGAATTTAGGCTGGGATTTAGCTCAGTTGGTAGAGCATTGCGCTGCAGTCTCTGAGGTCCTGAGTTCAATTCCCAGCACCACAAAAATGGGAGAAGGACCTGGCAATCCACTCCCAAGGCAATCCCGAAACAGTCAGCCACTGAAAACCCTATGAGGGTCGCCGTGAGTCAGATACTGACTCGACGGCAACTAACAACAATCTGAATAATGAAAGTAGTTTTAATGCTTACTTTTATCATTTTGTAAAGTTCATAAAGTTATCCACATGTTAATGACCTTTTATTTGCTTTGTATTCTTTTATATATCTCTGATCTTTCATCAGGGGTCATTTTTATTGTGACTTAAGAATATTCATTGTAATTGTCTGTTCCTGCTACACTTCATATTTTCTTGTTCTAAAACTGCCTTTTGTAAACATTTGTAGTCTCGTTTAGTTGAGTGTGCAATTTCAAATTAGCAAATTAGCAATTATTTTCTTATTTGCTTTGGCTTTTGTGTGTGTGTGTGTGTGTGTGTGCTAAGGATTGATCACAAGGTCTCACACATTCTCACTAGTGCTCTACCAAAAAGATACATCCCTATCCCTTTTTCGCTTCTTAACAATGTCATTCTAGCTATTATAAATCAACTTTGAGTCTTATTTCTTTGAAAGTAGTTGGTTTTTACTTTCACTTTTTAAAAATAATTGCTCTTTGTTTTGGATTTGTGCTTCCATTACAATGTATTTAAAATAGATTTTTTTCTAATTATTATATTTGGCATTCATTAAGTTTCTTGTGGATTACTATTGTTGCTGTTCTGTATTTTCTGTTTTCTTTCTTTCTTTCTTTCTTTCTTTTCTTTTCTTTTTTTTTGCAGTACTGGGGGTTGAACCCAGGGCCTTGCACTTGCATGCTTTGCAAGTGCTGGACCACTGAGCTGCCACCTCCAGCCCATTTTTTTACTTTTTGAGACAGGGTTTCACTAAATTATGCAGACTGCCTCTGGTCTCAAGGTCTCAAACTTGCGATCCTCCTGCATCCACCTCCAGGCCCCTGAGATTACAGGAGTGCGCCACCACGCCCGGTTGTATGTCTTCTTGACCACTGATTTTGGATAGTTCTAGATAGTTTCTTCTGCCTTATTTTCAGTTCACTACTTCTGTCTTCAGTCATAGCTAATTGTACTAATTCACATAATTTCAATTGTCATATTTTTAGTTAATGAATGTCCAATTAGTTCTATCCACTATCTGCTATATAACAATTTATATTTTCTGCTCCTCTACCAAAACTCTTAAGGTTGGTGTTACTTTTGTTGACATTTTAGGTATGATTTATGGTTTGAGGTTGAGATTCCTATTAAGTCATGGCTTTTGTTTTGCTTTGTTTTGGGGTGTGTGTGTGTGTGTGTGTGTGTGTGTGTGTGTGTGTGTCTGTTTCTTTGTCACTTTTATCTGCTGGTTTTCATTCATGATGTCATCTTTCCTCATGTACCTGATTTTATTTGACTCTGTGACAAAATATATTAAAATTTTTTGGCAAATAATATGGTGTCTTTCATATAGTATTATCCTTGTAGAGTATTTTATTTTGCTTTTTCCAGACATGTAGAGGTCCTACTAATCAAGACTATTTTAAACTAATGTCAGGAGTTGAGCTTTCTTGGCCTGAGAGATGATGGCATGATGGGATGCTGAGCTGCATGTTCAAGAGAGAGCTTGCTTATTTCCAGGGTACTCTTTGTAACAGCTGAGTATTTAATGTTTCTCATCCTAGAAATTTCCTGATTTTGACTTCTATTCCTTCAATTTCACAAGCCCTTCTAAAGCACTGCTCAGCTTTCTAACTAGTCTTGCAGAATTGGCCAGTGCTTTTAGAGTACGTATCCTTTGAACACTTGATCTTATATCTTTGATTTCTTGTTGTCATCCAGATCCTGGTCAGTCAATCAGTGGGATATCTTGTAAACCATTGGGTATTTTTGAAAGGAATTTTTTATGTGGTTCTATCTTTACCATTGATCCTCATTACATATGAAATAATGTTGCTATTCTTTTTTTTTGTCATCTTCAAGTTGAGAATTACATTTATAACCTTTTTTTTTCAGCACTGGTGGTTGAACCCAGGGCCTTGAGCTTGCGTGTTTTGCAAGTGCTATACCACTGAGCTGCACCCTCAGCCCATTTTTTAAGTTTTGTTTTGTTTTGTTTTGAGACAGGGTCTCATTAAATTACACAGACTGTCTCTGGTCTCGAACTTGCAATCCTGCCTCTGCCTCCTGAGTTGCTGGAATTAGTCTTGTGCCATCATGCCTGGCTTACATTTATAACTCTAAGGTGTCTGATGATTCAGAATATTAGGGAACAGGAGCCTAAGCACATGAAAGTTCAAGTTCACAGGATAATTTTACTTGCTTCACAAACATTTATCACACACACTCATTTTCCATGTGAATGATAGGATTGCTTTCCAGATTTATTTAAAATGTGAAAAGTAATCTGGAATTTATGTAAAGAACTGAGATACAGTAAACCATCACAAAATAAAATAATTATCTTCACAATTTTTGGCATTCCTATTAATTCTCCATGAAAGTTTTAGACCAATGTATGGTATAGTTTTAGATATTCAAATGAATTCACTTTCTGTTCTTGAATTAAATCTATTTCTTTCACTCAAGAAGAGCATCAATATGAGTGTTCATCATATTTTTTAAGAAAACCTTTTATTTAAATTCTATCATGGTAACAGCAGATCAAGTAAATGGAATTTTGAGGGGAGTGTTCACTGTCTACTTCTAATCGCAAAATATTGCAATTCTACCTGCAGAAAGCAATAAACCAGGAAGCTATGTTCCATAATAATAAGAGAGGATTAAGATAGGAGCTTAGACTTGCAGCTACTTTAGAATATCACATATGGTGAATTCCTAAGGCATTGTCTCTTCTAGCAATGTTTTCACATAAAATTGTCATGCATGGAAGCCTATTGTAATTGTTATATGATTCCCAATATAGCATCAAGCTGCAGTCGTGGAAAAGCTTATATTTATAGCTCTTAGAACCAGCTTTTATCAGGAAAAGTTTTGCCCTCCTGACTAGCCTTCTCATAACCTTTGTGGGCATATTGTCTCTGCAGTAATACAGAGGCCTAAGGCTTTTTTTTTAAAGATGTGTGATGTTATTTTTAGATGCCGTCAAGTAAAGTCTGACTCATAGTGACCCTATGTACAACAGAATGAAAAACTATCAGACCCTGTGCCATGTCTGGCACTATGTCAGCTTTTCTATGCTACTCACAGGATTTTCAATGGTTAATTGCTTGGGGAATGATTGGTAGTGGGTTGCCAGGTTCTTCTCCCATTTTTGCAGCATTGCGGATTGAACCCAGGGCCTCAGATAGCACAGAGAAGCACCTACCAACTGAACTAAACACCAGCCTAAGATGTGCAATTGTTGTTGTTGTTAGGTACTGTTGAGTTGGTCTGATAGAATGATTAAATACACATAAAGGCACATAAAGGCAAGTGTAAAGATGTAAAATCACTACCAGCTACTACAGACTTTCAAACTGAAATATCTAAACTGAGACACTTTCTTTAACACAAATCCTTTTCTATAGTGGGCTCAGAGAGCATTATTCTTGTCTTTGGTTTGGTCTTGATGAGCTCCTTTAACTGTGTTCTGACTGTTGGTTCTAAATACAACTGAAATCATCTACTGAGTTTTGAAGATAAGTTTATTCCATATAAATCATGTCTTAGTTTAATCAAAGTAAGATTGGGGGATGGACTTTTGTGATATTTAGTGGGCCCTGTTGGATTTAAATACACTAAAAGCTGTAAGTAAATATCTACTGGTTGCCAATCACTGTAATTGTATAAAAACTAACAGCAGAACTTATTTAAGATAAACCTTTATACCAGTATTTGTTTCTGACTCTGTTTCCCTCTGTTGATGTATGATTTTCTTTCTTTTAGAATGAATGGTTTAGAAGTAAGTCTCCATGGTTTGGGAATGATTTAAATTTTTATTTCATGAAAAATGTTAGTAATTAAGCACTTTTAACATACCAAAAGGTAAATGTGAAAAACAAAGTGGAAATATCTCTGTGGGATTTTTACATTTAATCAGCATGATTAAAAACTGGGAAAAATACCAAGGCAATAAAGAGTTCAATTCTGACCCTGTTTTGTATTGAACGTACCTATGCTGGAGGTTATGAGAGAGGAGAGAAGTGTGCCCTAGGCATGAGACACAGTGGAGAAGGAGGAGAGAAAGGGTTACCTGATGTCGGCCTCAGTGAAATTTTAGCATGTGTCATGTGTGTAACTGTTCTTAGGACTCACGTGAAATGAAAGATTAGTGCTCAAGCCAAGGTAAACTAACTCTTCCAGTTCTGGAGAGAGTAGCTTATTGTGACACCTCCCCCACACTTCCTTGTTCATCTTCTTTCCTAGTGGTCTGGTTGGTCCTGTAACCATAATGTTAACACCTATGAGCTTTTCATGTCCCAGGAATAATTTAATGTATTAATGTTTTCAATCCTCATAATAAACCTACAGAAGCAGAAACTGTTTTAGAGATGAAGAAACAGTAAGAGGTGACAGGTAAGGACACAGGTAAGAGATGAAGTTCCTTGGCTGAGATGGAATGAGTCAGTTTCTTCATGGCTTCTTTCAGCCTGCTGGCTGGCTGCATACCCTGCTCACGCTCAGTGGCTGCAGGATGGGGGTGGGGCTCTAGTCACATATTTTATAATTGCTTGGAATCCTTAGGGCATTTAAGATTTAGAGAACCCTTACCTTTAATGAACTAAATCTCTCTTGCCTTTATGTTTCTTACCTTAAGAAAAAAATAAAGGTTTGCCTCATATTCTATTTTAAGGAATTCCATTTTATAGTTGCCTATAAACCGTCTCATGTACTGCTGTATTGCAGGCACTTTTCAATATATTCTTTCATTTAATTCTTGAAGAAATTTGAGGATAGTAATACCACTCCCATGTTAATAAGTGACAGTGCAGACCTGGGACTTAAGACCACTTCTTTTTTATTTCAAAGGAGGTTTTCTTTGGCAAATGACAGTCCTGTGTTGCTTCACAACTGGAATATGTTCTGAGAAGTGCATCATTAGGTGATTTTTGTTATTATGTGGCCATCATAGAGTGTATTTTACACAAGTACAAAGTGTGAGGCTTCTTTTGCCATAATAGTTTTACAGTACCTTTTAAATATATGTGTGTTGTTATTGTTAGTGTTAGGTAAGGAGCTGAAAACCTGGAAACTCAACAGACCTTTATTGGGAGAAGCTCCTGGGGTTATCTCTAGCAAAAGAGAGAGCAGTGGCTGGGGGAGACAGGGGAGAGAGTTTTATGGGCTCTAGGTGTGAGGGGGAAGGAGTGATTGATGTGTTACATTAGGATAGGTAGGAAGTGGGTGTGGGTGGTTCTGATAGGCTGGAACAGTCAAGTCAAACTTTGGCAGGCTTTTTGGCAGTCTTCTGAGGACTGAGGGATGGTGGGTAGAAGAAGGCACCGCCTTACAGGGAAGAGCCATTTTGTAACAGGTCCTGCTCAACAGAAACAAAAGTGAGGGGACATGCCACATCACACTAGTGGCCAGGAGAATGAGGACCCAGGTCTCCAAGGTAACCAGGACTCGATACCCACCCTCTGGAAACACAAAGCCACGCTCTGGGAGGCAACAGAGACTCCAGCCATGTGCACTACTAGGGCTCTGCAGGGTGTGGGGTGGCTCTCCATGAGTCTCATCACAGTTCTCTCAGAGGGTAGGAGAAGCCCCGCACTTGCCTAACATTTAGGTGCTGTGGAGTTGGTGTCTGACTCATAGAGACCCTACACTCAACAGGTAAAACACTGTTGCTAGTGCTTCTCTGCTATTCATAGGGTTTTCAAAGGCAGATTGATTTTTGGGAGTAGGTTTCCTGGTCCTTCTCTCAAGCCTACAGCACCTGGTGTTCCCAGGAATTCTCCCATCCAAGTACTAATCAGGCCTGACCCTGCTTGGCTTCCGATATTTGATGGAATCAGCCGCCACAGTGGTATATAATACACTCTAAAATGATCTTGAGAGTCCTGTAGGAATAATATTTCCATACCGTCTTTTTAAAATTTTTTTATTTTTGTGGTAGTGAAGGGTTGAACCTAGGGCCTTGTGCATACTTTAGAAGTACTTTCCCACTGAGATGAACCCCCAATCCCTTTTTAACATCTTTTATCTTGAGACAAGATCTCATTAAGTTATGCAGGCTGCCTCTGGCCTCAAACTTTGTATCATCCTGCTTCTGCCTCCTGAATATGTGTGCATCACTGTGCCCAGCCCATGCCTTGCTTTATCCTAAGAAAAGAACAAGAGGAGACCAGCCTATAGTTACATCTAATGGGTCAGTGTCTTCTTGCGCAGAGTACATTTCTGACATCACTATTCTCTCCGTGAAGACACAGTCACGGGGACACTAGTGGTGGTCTTAGTTATACTCAGAAATGTACAGCTACCTTCCCCCAAACACACACACACACACACACACACACACACACACACACACACACGCACACACACACACACACACACACACACAGAGGCACTAAGGTAATAAGGAAAGAAAACACAGGCAGATTTCCGAAGATGATTTTTGAAAATAAAATAGATTTGATGCCCTTGGCCTCTTACCATTCAGTTCCTCAGAAAAATATTAAACATAAATGGGGAGTGATTATGATAAGGGAGTAGTAGAAATGGTGTCAGGATGATTGAGTAGTTTGTTGCAATTCACTTCTTTCTCCAGTGGATGAAAAGGCGGTAAAAACAGAGCTGCTACTGCTTTGGTATACTGTTGCCAAGATCATACTTAGATACTTTCTGGATGGGTAACTGTCCAACTCTGTAAACAGATTCTGATGTATTAAAACAATGGTCTAAGTCATGATAAAGGCCCTAGTCTTGCCTTCTGAGCAGGTAATGCGATGCAAATACAATAGGGAGACTTTAGAGCCAACCATTTTTAGTCTTTTCAAAATATGTGGTACTATCTGAAAAAAAGGACTATAGCCATTATAACCTGAAAACAAGGAAGTTGAACTTTATCCTAAAAGGTGTTAAAGAATTTTAGGATGAGGTATGTGTCTGTGTATGAATATGAGTGTAGTTTTGTTTTGCCTTTTCAAAATTTTTCCTATGATAAGGAGAATTGGTGATGGAAGGGAAGAGGAAACTTCCATTTGGGAAAAAAATCGAATTTACTTAATATAGTAGAAGTAGAAGTGGAAATGAAGGAAAGATGAATGCCAGGAGTGCTAGCAAGGTAAACTCTACTGTTCTGGGGACTAAGTATAAGTGACCTCTGAGGGGAAGTGAGCAGTCTTGGATGGTATCTTAGTCAATTTGAACTGCTGTAACAAAATACCATGGACTAGGTGGCTTATAAATAAAAGAAAGTCATTTTTCACAATTCTAGAAGTTAGACAACCAATATCAGACTCTCAGTTTGATTGGGTTCTGGCGAGGGCCCTGTGCTGGGTTGTAAACTTCACTTTTCTCATTGATCCTCATATAATGGAAACAGGGTGAAAGAGCTGCCTGGGGTCCTTTTTGTGTGGATACTAATCCCATTCATGAGGGCAGGATCCTCGAGACCACTTTACCACCCAAAGCCCTGACCTCCAAATACCATGACATAGGGGTTGTCCTGTGAGTTTTGAGGGGACCCAGACATTCATGCTGCTTAAAATGGCTTCTGGGTTCTGACTTGGGTGACCAGATCACTATTAACTTATCTAGAAAATTTAGGACAAAAAGCAGGTCATGAGTAAAGATGGGGGGGCTAGTGTAAAAATTACACACTTTTTAGTTTATATATACCTACAGTTATTTCTGGGTTGTTGTTAGCTATGTGAGTATGTGTAAGTTTTTGAAGAAATCCAAGTCAGATTGAAAGACATCAATGGAACCTTTTCAGGAATAGATATAGTAATCCAATTACCTAATGAGGTATTGAATAATTGAGGAAGAATTGACATTAACATAATTTTTTTGTTGAGACTTTAACAACAGGTAGTGTATGTCTGCTGCCTAATTTCCCATGCTATCTCTGTAGACTAGTGCTTAGAGAAACCCACTTCCACATTGTCAATCGTTGAAAACCTTAATTAGCTATTTGTCATATTATAAAATCATTTCTTCCTATATTAATATTAGTAAATTGGTATAATTTAAACATATCTATAGAAATCTATATAATCTCCAGATGAGTAGTGAACAGATGAACTCTGGTTTACAGATATATTTTAGTTACAGTACTACATAAAAACTATAAATATGACATGTCCCCAGATGAATACAGATAAACAACAACAAATAAAAACCCCATATATGTGCCAAGAACAATGAAAAAAACTAAAACTATTATATTCTTAAAAATTTCCAGGGAAACTATAGTAGAAAAGGTAAAAAGAAATGAGTATCTTTCAAAAAAATATGTAATAAGTCATTGCAAAGTCAGCATTTAAAATAGCCAAACTGTAAGAATTTGTCTGTAAGTTTATTTGAGTCAGTTGAGAGTAGGTTGGTAGAGTTCTCACTAAGTATGTAGGGGCCAGCTAGAGGGAACTTTGCAAGAGATAGGTTCATTTTAACTGGAACAGGCCCCTGAGGGAAAAAAAAATACATCACTGGAGCTGTGCTCCATTCGAACAGTGGCTTTGAGGTTAGTGAAGCAATTATTTTCTTATTTCATTAATTCTCCTTAAAAATAAACCTACTCTGTATTCTTTGGAAACATAAATATCAACCTTGTGTTCTCAAGGGGAAGTGAATGTGTATGTTATGAATTCATTTGTCTGGACGTCTGGAAAATCTTAGTGAATGTGGTGGACATTTATCATTTTCAGCAACAACAAAAAAGAACACAAGACCAGCAGTAAATGAAACAAAAATCTCCTAGGTAAATGATTAGCCTTTGGTACCTATTTATAACCATTCCCCTGCCAAATACAGGATAAAAATATTGTAGGTCTTTAACATATTCATCGAATGAATTAAAAATTTTGGAAAATGAGTAAAGCACAAAGTTATTTAAGCTATACGTGTGGCACTTAGCTATTATTTTTTTCCCAGGATTCTGTTCCTTGGCTGTCAACTGATGTATTCAGTCATGATTTTCATGTGGCCATTAGTCACTGGTTGATCTCATGTTTCAGAACTTATATCATTGCTAGGATGATACGTTAGAAAGACACCTTGCACTTATAACCATGCATTTATGTCAAAAATCTATGATTGGCTTATCATGTAATGAAAATAATTTGTCATTTTTCCTTTTGTTTCAAAGTGTAAAGACTTTTTTCTTTGTTTCAAATAGTAAAAGCTATAAATCTTGCATGAAATATGTATGTATGAGTGGAGTGTGTGTGTGTGCATGTTTGTACGTTTTCTAGTTTGAATTAATTCATGAAATTATTTATAGACTTTGGTATCTGTTAAAGAAGAAACATTCTAAACCATCATTTTCCAGTATGGTAAATAATTTTCTAGGAGGCAAAATGAAGTTTTAATTTTTCCTATCCATCGTTGATAAATTTTTTGTCTAGTAGTTGGGTTTTTTTTTTTATCAGATGATTCTACCTCTGGAGTTAGGTTTTTAAAAATATTATCATCCAATCCAATATTTAAAATAAAGTTTTGAGATGGTATGTTAGTTTCTTGTTTGTAAACCAAATAGCAGCCATCTTCATTGTTTCTGACAGAACAGTCCCACTTCCTATGTGTTCTGTATTCCTAGTTCACCTATTCATTTGAGTTTATAATTTTATAGGGTAAAATCTTCTTACTTATTAAGGTAGCCAGGCAAGATTGAAACAAACAGTAACTAACATCATCTTAATTAAATTCTTATATCAGAAAACAAGAGCATTTAGCTGAATATGAAAAAATCAACCTTGATTTTACGGTTGTTTAATAAAATAATAAAATGAATTTGGAAGTACATGGAACTGTGAAATAAATAGCCATATTTTTCTTTCCAGATTCACAAACTCTTATTTATCAGAACCAGGAGTTAGAGAACAGCTTACCAAATCCAGTTGTAAGTTGCCTAGCTCTCGAACTTTTGATTTCATGAAAACCATAGATATAATTTTTTTTCCAGTGCTGGCAAGTGCTTTAACACTGAGCTACATTCCCAACCCTAGAAACTATAATTTAAATTATAGAGTATCTCAGATATTTGGATTAAGCATTAAGATGTGTTCCATCCTTGAAATTCTGTGATTCTACAGTAGAATTCTTGATTTTGATCTGAGGAAAGAGAAACTTGATGTCTTATATAAAATACCTTAAGATAAGTAGTTGTTTGACAAAAGTACATGTTTGACCAATATGATATCTGGAGCTATACTTGAACAACTAAGATTATGCTGTTTTGGAATCAAATTATAACATGATGTGACTGTAGATACACAAATTTGCAGTGACCGAGGATTGAGAACATAGATTCTCATCCTGAGTTGCAACCTAGGGAGGAAAAATGCTTATATAAACTTAATGTCTTGGTAAATTCTTTATGCTTGCACAAAGGGATAAAAGAAGCAAGGTGTAAAAGAAATCTCCTCCTATTCCTTCACTTCCACTGCTGCTTACATCCAAAGGAGAATGGAGTCCTTCCAACAATTCCTAGGAATTCACAAGTTGGTGTTCCTTTTCATTCTCCACCCCTGCGGTCACTGTCCTTGTTCAATCTCTTGCCACCTCTCCTCTGGACTCTGCAAAGTCAATATAAATTCTTATTTCCTTGTCTTTTCTTGTGTTATTTTCTTTGCCTAAACCATTTCCTTCCAAATGACCTCATTCTGTGTTTGATTAAATATTTTAGTCCCTTGAGCCTCCATTCAGGACATTACTCTTAGACTCAACATCTGCTTTTCTGGAAAGACTCCCTAGATCCTGAAAGAAACTTAGGGGTCCCTCTTATGTTATCAAAGTCATTGGTATAACATTCTCACTCCATTTATTTCATTGCATTTGACCATTCTTGAGAAGAAGGATTCTATCTTTGTTATCTCCACATTCTTGGAACATAGCAAAGTATTTGCTCCATAATAGTTGCTCAGTAAAACATTTCTCCAGGGCCCAAAGCTTGCTCTTCATTTCCTCTCTACCCTTGAGTCAACTATGCTTCCATATTTACTTCTTGTCTTTGCCCAAGACATGAGTGCTTGAGGAAATGTCTTCCATTTTGTTTCCATTATTGTTCATCTCTATACTAGATCTACCCATGTCCTCTTTCTTACTTTCATTGCCTTCCAATAACTTTCAGGGAACAGTCAGGATAAAGTTAAAATCGTGGTTTGTTCCTTATAATACTTTTGTACCTGGCTTCCTTACTTTTCCTGCCTCATGATAATTCATTCTTATATATGTATACTTGATACAGATTTATAGAGCTACCTTTGCTTTCCCATTATTAACATACGATTCAAGCTCTTAAGGTTGCACACATACGTTCTTTTGCCCAAAACACTTTCCTCTCAGTATCTCCTTGCCTCATCTAAGTTCTGCCTATCTCTTAAACCCTCAATTCTCTTGCCCTGAGTCATTTCCCAAGACCAGCTCCCCCTAGAGCACCCCCATATCTGAGTCACTGTTCTCTAATGTCTACTCATTGTACACTGTGCTACTTCCATGATGTCCCCATTCTGCCTCTCTATTGTTGTCACTTGATGCTTCTATTTACTCCAAGCATAAGCTCCTTGAGGGGTTCATGTCTTCTGGACCTGTGTTTTAATTAACATTTAATCCATTATGTAGAATATACTATGAGGTCAACTTCAAAAGAAAGAAGGAGGAGGGAGAAAATGTAAGAAAAGAGAAAGGCCAGTAGACATGTCCTAATGTCCAGATATTTAAAATCGTCCCAAGTAGTAACTTATTTATACATGATAATCCCAGTAGTTGATAGATTTCTGTCCTTTCTCTTTTTGTAATACATTACAAAATGACAGTTTATAAGCAGAATTTATTTGATACTTACAAATGAGTAGGTTTGTTGATATATTTTTAGAGTTGTAGAAAAAGAAATTCACAGAAGCTCATGGCATCTGGAAGTTAAAAAACAAAACAAAACAGAATATAAATCAGTCTGATCACCATAAATCCAGATTTCCTGATATACTCAGGAGTGGCTACATCATTTATGAGACCCAGTGTAAAATGAAAATATTAATTACTTTGTTTGAAATTATTAAGAATTTTAAAAGAACCAAAGTAATGCATTAAAACAAGCTCAGGATGGGTGTGATGATGCACACCTACAATCCCAGTGACTCGGGAGGCAGAGGCAGGAGGATCACAAGTTCAAGGCCAAACGTAGCCCGTGTAACTTTGGGAGACCCTGGGTCAAAATAAAAAGTTAAAAAAATAAAATAAAATGGGCTGGGTATGCAGTTCAGTGCTACAGCACTTGCAAAGTATGCAAGTGCAAGGCCCTGAGTTCAACCTCTGAATACTACAAAAAAGAAGAAAGAAAGAAAAAAAGAAAGAGAAAAAGAAAAACAAAAATAGAACAGAAAAAGCAAAAAATCAAAATGAAATAAATAAGAAAGCTCAGGACCCTTCTAATATGGGACATGATGCAACTACAGGGGTTATATGCCCTGCCTATGACATTCCACAATTCTAAGATGCTCTCCTTTTGAATGCAGCGTGTTTATGCAGAGCAGACTCTGTCTTGTTGGACTTGGCAGCATCTCTCTTGCTGAAATAAGGACAGGAAGTAGCACGCTGAGGACCAAACACAACCTGGAGAATAGTGTTTTTTATATCACTTCACAAATGATCACAATAACTCTGCACCCTTTTGTCCAAGATGCCTTTCTTCCAACATCTTCATGCAGTTAAATTCTGTGACTGTCTTAAAGCACAGCTCTTTTGGGAAGGGGACCTTCAAGCTCATTTCTCTGCCTGCCGGGAATCATGGCCCTCCTGTATGTCACACTTCTGCTGCTTCCAGCATGTCACCCATGTTGATTTTACTCCCTTATTTTATACAAGCGCAAGCTGAGACTAGAAGAGCCACATTATAAGGATATTAATATTGTTGCGACAATGTGGGCTTCCAGCTTCTTTCCCTGCTAACCTAGCATTGTTCCATGTCACTTGCCCACTTACAGTGTTCAGCATTGGCCACACTTACCAGCTCACCTTCTGTTATCCTCCTGAAGTGGCCCACTAAGGCTGGAAGACTGGGCTCTGGTTCTCCAGGTGGAAGGTGAGACACTGGCACATGTGACAGACCTCCACTTTGGGATGTGGTGGAGGTGTGTGACTCTGTGCATGCTACAGCACGTATGCATGTTCATCTCTCCAAAGTTGAAAGCAAAAGACAAGCCAAGAAGACTCTTAACAAACTGCCACTTAGATCTGAAAAGGAAGACCAAATTTCCACATTTTCTAGGAAGTTTGAAGATAATATTGGCAGTCTTTATAAGACTCAGCCTGCAGCCATAGCCCTGTGGTGTCCAATCCCATCAGATCTCGGATGCTAAGCCGGGTCAGGCCTGGTTAGTACTTGGGAGGGAGAGCACCTGGGAACACCAGGTCCAGTAGGCTTGAGAGAAGACTCCGGCAACCCACTCCCAAAAATCAATCTGCCATTGAAAATCCTATGAATAGCAGAGAAGCACTGACAGTAGCGTTTTGCCTGTTGTACATAGGGTCGCTATGAGTCAGCCACTGACTTGACGGCACCTAATAACAACAACATAAGACTGAAGATGCTAAAATGCAGATGCTCTTACTGTTGTATAGGAAGCACTCCAATGGCAAAAGAAGCATTTTACTGTGATCCATACTTTGATAAAGGTTGACTTCAAAATTTGTATTTTAAAAAATACATTTTAAAATATATGTGGTTCTACCTTTCAATATCAGGATGAAAATACAGAGTATCAGGGTGGAGGTTATTATTCTACACATATCTGGAGCTACAGGGAAGGCAAACCTATGTCTTGAAATGTGTTAGCTGCTGAGATATAATCAAGATGAACATTTTTCATGGCTTAACTGGTTTAATTAACTGAAAAAGCAGTAATTGATTTTTAGAAGGTATTTTTAAAATGCGGTTAGGGATTGAGACTTTATAAAGCAAATTCCTACATCTTTGCTGATCTATAAACAGAGTAAGGAAAAGTTGATTTCAGTGAGACTTCTATTAATCTTGTTAGAAATTTTGAGGTTAAATCCATGAAACTGCTCTTTACAATTACATGTCAGTTCTCCGTTAATAATAGTAAGTTCCTGGTGATACACAATTTAATATGGAATTAATTTTTGACTTAAAAACTGCCTCTTTTTTGTAGATATTTCTTCAATATATATTTGGAAGTATCTGTGAGGAAATAATGAGATTCTTTATGGGCACATCCCAGGGAATCTCATTAATTTATTGTCATTTTCATTAAACTTATTTTTGACCTGAGATAAAAAAAAAATTGTACCTACTAGTACATGCCTGCAGTTGTATCACTGTGGTGTCCAGTTCCTTCAGATCTTGGATGCTAAGCAGGGTCAGGCCTGGTTAGTTCTTGGATGGGAGACCGCCTGCGAACACCAGGTGCTGTAGGCTTGGGAGAAGGACCTGGCAACCCACTCCCAAAAAATAATCAGCCATCAAAAATCCTATGGATAGCAGAGAAGCACTAACAATACTGTTTCACCTGTTGTACATAGGGTTGCTATGAGTTGGACACTGACTCAACTGCACCTAACAACAATTAATACTTAGCCATGTAATTTTTTTGGTATGTGTATATATTGTATAATGTCCAAATCAGGTTAAATATATCTATCTTCTAAAACATTTATCAGTTTTTATGGTGCAAATTTTCAAAATCTTTTCTTCTACCATTTAAAAAAATATATATATATAACACAACTGTTATCTATAGTCGCTCTACTGTGCAATAGCACATCAGAAGTTCTTTCTCCTATATAACCATAACTTAATATCCATTGGTCAACTTCCCCCTCTTTCCCTTCCCTATATACTCCCATGCCTCTGATAACAACCATTCTACTTTCAACTTCTGTGAGATCAATGTTTTTAGATCCTACATATGAGTGAATTTGTGTGGTATTTGTCTTTCTGTGCCTGCTTTATTTTGCTTAAAATAATGATCAATCTATGCTATCACAAATGACAGGATTTCATTCTTTTTCATGGATAAATAGTATTCCATTATAAATCACTAATTATTAAATGGTGTCTCTACAGATTTCCAGCACTTTTCTCCATTATGCCTGGGGTGTCATATTTACATTCAAACATCTATTCAAAATAAGGAACAATGTCCAGCTGAGATTGACGTATCTAATAAAGGACACATCCTCTATATCTGCCAAAGTCTTTTTGGTGAGAGCTCTGGGTCTATTTCCTAACATTGCCTGAATGAGTATCCCTTGTGGAACACAGAAATATTACTTCCTGTCTTTCCTACTTAATCACTCAGCTTTTCCTTCTATGTTGTTGCAATGAGGGTAATTCTTTGAAAAAATTAAATATGCATTCATTTTTAGCTTTCCAAATATATAACATTTATTCCAGTTGGCCCCAGAATTCATCAAACCTGGAGCACATTAAGATATGTTATTGCAACTAGGGTGAGGTAATAGCTTCTGACATGGAAAATAAGATTTTTCAAATTCCTTAAGTTTCCTTTCAGTGTATCAAGAATACTGGTGGATGAAGAGAAAGGGAAGTTAGCAATTCATCCAGAAATGTGTGTCCTGATTTTTCCTTCCTTGAGCTGCTGCTCAAAAGTATAAAAAAGAGTAAATAATGAGAAAAAATGCAGCCAGGCTTGGGCTTCTGTATCATTTCTCAGAGACAGAGCTGGCACACTCCTCTTTTCATGACCTTAGGAGGTAAACATTTTTATTATCATTTTAAACATTGAGGTAAATGGAGATGCACAATTTCTGTGAATAGAAGGCTACCCTTAAACATAATGCTGGACTCCCTCTCTGAACTGCCTGCGAACACGGTGGTGCTATTTTTTAAAAAGTTAATTGAAATGATAAAAAGTGCAATAAAGTCATTAAAAATGTAATAACTTTATATTTGTGGAATAAATAGATTTCTGATAATATTTTTAGTTGACATGACGAAAGTTTGCCTGGGTTAGTAATGTATTAAAATCTCTTAGGATTTTGAGTAGAAATGGAAATGTGAAATGTAGTTTGAACTTTTATGTGTCTTCCTAAAAAGGAATATTTGAGTTGTGCCCTGCTCAGTTGCATAACAGCTGAAAATATCTTTTTCTCTTGTGAATATCTTGAACAGTTTTATAATTATTGATGATCACAAATGATAATATAACTTCCAGTCTTAATTTATTAAGTACCATAAACTTTTATAATAGATTTGCAATTTCCTCAGAGTTTCAGAAAGTAAATTAATCACAGCAATAAAAATGATCTTTGAAGCTCTTTTAAGTAAGGTATTTTATTTATATTTCAGCCATTCCCTTAGAGATGGTATAAATACTTCACAATTGTTTTGGGAACCAAACTTATATGTAGATATATTTTGAGTCTTTGTGTAATCTAATCTCACCATCCAACATAATATAAACTCTCTCATCTGGGTATTAGTTTTGGTTTTAGGTACTTGGCTCTTTGTTTACATGTTTTATAGGATTTTCATTTTGTAGTAGTTTATTTGAACTAAATGAGACTTTTCTGACATCGACTTTGAAAACTTGATGGTTTGGTTCTCTTATATTTATCATTGTGCAGACTTGGTGTCTCTATTGCAAGGCTTGCTTTTGCTTGTAAATGTATAGTGTTACCAATTAAATGATGTAGCATTTCAAGAAATGTTAATTACTCTGGATTAAAATGCTCTCAGGCAAGTAAGCAGCACTTATAAACCATTGGAATTTGGAAAAACAGTTAGTGTCATATGATAGTTGCATGACACATGATGTATCTGATTTTTAATGTATGAGATCTTGGGTAGAAAATGAAGGAGAGCTCTCTACATAACTTAATGCATTTGATAGAATCAAGCAGAGAGGATAAATAGAAGAGAAAAGAATACATCATTGTTATTCCCCAGAGAAGTGGGGGGGGGTGCAAGATTTAACTCTGTGAAAAGTGATAAAATGTTAACAAGCACATTTATTTGCTTCACAAATTGTGAAACAAAAGTCATAGATTTCTGAGGTTGTATAAAATGAATGTTTTTTAAAGAACATTCTATTGATTAAAATCAGTAAAAGTAAGCTGAGCATGGAGGCGCATGCACAGCACTCAAGAGGGTGATTGATTGACTTGAGTTTGAGGCCAGCCTGGTCTACATAGCAAGTTCCAAGCTAGCCTGAAAAATACAGTGAGACCTTGTGCAAAAAAAAAAAAAAAAAAGGAATAATTATGAACAGTTTGTTGTGCCCCAATGAAATATTCAGTCCTACCTTTTCCCTGATCATGGTGTAGACCTGTCTGCACGATAGAATTTGTGTCTCATCTTTGTGGTTTTGCCTCTCCCCATACAGATATTTTTATTATCACCAATCGTTTATTATTTTGGATGTGATTATGTAAAAATGATGTCAAAACAAACATTTATGTTTTTGTTTTTCAGAAAAATCTCTTTGAATTGGACAGGTGAATAATAGTCATGTGACAAGCCTAACAGAACAAAACACTCCTGGACACCGTGCCAGGCCCTGCACCAAGTCAGTGCTTCTCTGCTCTTCAGAGGATTTGTGATGGCTGAGAGTCTCGGGAGTGGGCTGCTAGGTCCGTCTCCCAAGCCTATAGTACCTGGTACTCCCAGGCAGTCTCCCATCCAAGTACTAACCAGGCCTGACCCTGCTTAGCTTCTGAGATCCTATGGGATGGGATGCCAGGGTGGTATGGCTGTAGACCTGTTATTATCAGGGATCCAAATGTCTTCTGTCTTGCCCCTGGACCATAGTGGCCATTTGACTTTCTCCTCATGGTCTGATATAGCTGATTAAACTCCAATATCTTATCAATGTCCCAGTCAGCAGGAAAGATAAAGGATCCAAGAAGGGCAAGGTTCAGTTACGAAGAAAGAGGTGAAATGAATGTTGAGGAAAAATTTGTATTCTCTGCCACAAAAATATAAACCTAAATTTTCTCAAAGTACCAAATTTTAAGGTACAATACTAAATGTTAAAAAATGTTGATATTCATATTTTCCATGGTAACACTATGGAACATTCTATTGATTGTGCCAATTTTTTGTCCAAATAATTTAGATTTAAGAGGAGACATTTTTTATACAAGGTGTTTCTAATTGGAAAGAAAGACTTGGAAAGATTTAGAAATGTAAGAATGGTGTGTAATGTACTTTTAATTATTGTGATTTTGAAACATAGTTTGTGTAAAAACTGAGTTTATAAAGAATTGAAACTTTACTCAAGGAGTTTCAAGAAAATAGTGCACAACTAAAATTTGTAGTTAGAAGATTGCATTTTTTAAAAAAGCATTGTTTACTGTTAGGTGAGCAGGGCAGCTCTATGAGGGTAGGAATTTTTGTCCATTTTCTTCACTGTCATATTCTTAGCACCTCAAATTGTGCCTTAAACAGTCATGCTAAATCATTGTTTGTTGAATTGATTGATTGATTTATCTGTGGGTTGATTAAATTAGCATGAAAAACAATGAGAAAAACATTTCAACATACAAATTATAAGTAATTCCTACAAAAGGAATCCATGCAATACTGAATGAAAAAAATACAAACATTTCACCAAGGTAAGATGAATTTTTCCTCAACTTATTCAAGAGTACATTATGAGAAAAATGTGGAAAAAGAACAAGCTAAGTCCCTGTGAAACACACTGAAAAATTTAAAATGTATCCTAATTTTTGGAAGCTTCTAGGTTTCATCAAGGTAAGAAAAATGACTGTGATTAAGAATACATACATATAACAAACCATAATAAAGCATGTGACTTGGCCTGCAACAGAGTCATGAGGTTGTAGAAGTATTCATGGACTAGTTTCTGAACTTAAGAAGAAAAGCACATAGGTTTACCTATTATTATGCATATCTTTTGTATTTTTAAGTGATAATATTTCATGAATAAGGAAAAAGTTATGGAAAACTCTCAGTACTGTAGGAAATTAACTGGACACCTCCTGGGATGGACCGGGAGGGTGCCTGAGTTGAGGCTTGCTCAGTTCCAGCCGAGGTCTGAGCCCTCCCCAGATCCTGCCCTGTTCCTGCCCCTCCCACCTCTGGTCACCCTTAACCCAGGAACCTGGCCTGGGACCTACTTCACTCACTAAGAGCCAATATGGCTACCCAAGTTCCAGTTCACCCTTCACCTACTTTACTCCTATCCCTCCCATCAGGTGATCCAAGATGGCCCCCAAACAGTCCCCAAAGTACCCGTGTTGAGGCTCTGGTGTGGCCTCCTTCAATCTGATTGGCTGCCTGGAGCCAGCTGATTGGTCAGTAAAGGACCTTTGGTGATTGGCCTGACCCACGCCTAAACCCCATATCAAAATTTTTCTGTTTCAAATCCCTAGTTATATAACTGCCATACCCAGCATGAGCTGCTCCCTGATTGGCTATTTCTGCATCCACACACCCTTCATAGAAGCTATATAAACCACCACTGAAACTACTAGCTTCCTTTTTGTCCCTTATGTTCTTGATCCTTCCCTGCTCCCCTCCTCTCCGAGCCCTTTCAAACCTGACCCCCGCACCCTACTCCTGAGAACTACAATCTCTAGCACCACCAGAGAAGACATCTGAGGACTACAAGCAAGACTCCATGTCAAGCTCAGGGCCTCCAAAGCAGCGAAGGCTCAAGTAAGACATGAAGAGCTCTCTGCTTTTCTTCCCTCGCCTTGGGGAGGAGGAGAGTAGAGAAGGTGAACTGCGAGAGGCAACAGGAGACACATCGTGGGACACTTCCATTGAGCATTGTTGTGGTGCACCCCTTTTGTTCACCTTCGTAGGTGCGGCTTAGTAAATTCTATTCTTATTTACGAGAAGGTTCCCAAAGTCCTTCTTTGGCATCACTGGCTCTTGCCTATTTCTAAGGGTCCCCAAAGTACCCGTGTTGAGGCAAGCTCCATTACCCCACTGGGCTGGAGTGAACCCCAACACAATACTCTCTGTCTCCCACTCAGGAACATGCAAAAAGATGAGCATTTCCTCAAAATAGGTAAACAGAACAAAGGCATCAGAAATAAACTATGAACGTGGTAAGACATGGTTGACATGGAGTTTATCATGCATCATTGGTGTAATTGAGACCCTTCTGGAGATTACCAAGTCTTCAGATATTCAGGAGACTGGGGAATTCAATGTTTAGCTGAATTCCAAATTTGAAAAGGTAATTTCTCTCAAATGCTTTTCTTTTGAAAAAATATCCTATGCTATTGTTAGGGTGTTTTCTCATGAACAATGACTACTTACCTACTTTTTTTGCTTTCCTTTTAATAGAGAATCATTATTCATTTTTTTTTGGTTTGGTCAAAGAGAGAGAAATATTAAATGTTTTGGGGAATGAGAGAAACTGTATATCACCAATTTCTAAAACTTTCTAAATGTGCATGCTTTCTCTTCAAATTAAGCAAAATGTATGCAAAGTGAATATATTTAATGGGATGAACTCACATAAGACAATACTAGGATGATCACTGACAAAAGACTTTGTCTTGTTCACTCTATTTCCTGAACTTCTAACAGATCCTGGCACATAGTACATGCTCAAAATATATTTGATATATGAGTGAATGATTGAGGAAGTTAATAAATGAAGAAATGGCTATTCATATGCATATATAATTCCAGAACTCCAATTTTACTGAAATTCTACATATCTTGACTGTCCATATAAGTGTGTCAACACAGTCAATTTTGGCATTTGATATATTTAACATAGTATTTGTAATAAAAATTGACAATGTTTTGAGTTGGTGGATCATCAGACCAAGAGCAAATGACTCCTCTCCATTCCACTTTATCCTTAAGAGTACTTCAAAAATATCATGGAGAAAAATAAAATTAGTGTCTTGCATTGATAGATAGAGGAGGGAGATAATTGATAACCAAACTGGTGGACTCAGAAAAGCTCAATGGCAGTGGGAAAAACTTTGCCACATCCATGGAGAGAAAGTGACACTTTACTAATCATATTTCTGAGAGTTTATTGCTATAATTCCATATATTCCTATAATTTAGAATTTGGATTTTAGCTCCTTACTTCTAACATATAATGTGGTTAGGATTTAATGCTATATTAGTACTGTTGCTGGGAACCATATTAGGAAAGTCAGCATTATTTGATTAAAAGCTTCCAATATTATTAATATTATTGAAACTAACAATCTCTGAAACTTTTCATAGGGCTTTTGTAGTTTTGTTTAAAGTCTTTGCCTAGAATAACCACCACTATCATTTCCACTCACAACTGTCCCATAGACAAACCTGAATTCTAGGTGCTAGAATCAGGCCATTTGGCATTTTGGAAATAGGAATATAATTGTTTTAAATTGGTTGGAGAGTTAAAGTTACAGAATAAGACTGAATGGCCAGTTTCTAGAAAGTAGCTTGCCAGTTACAGTAATAGGAAACCCAATCAAGTTGTGGTACAATGCTGTTGAGGTTACTCTGTTTAAGGTTAACAGTGCATGCTGTGCTAATTTTCCTCAGTTCACATAATCCAAGAAGTTGGTTAATTTTATAGTTTAGTACCTCCCCTCTTCAGTTTGGGTTTTTCCTTTGTGCCCCTCTCCATGGCTACTTTTATCCTTCACTTTGGATCTTCTGTTTTTAATCATTATTTGTTGGTATTCAGTCTGAATACCAACATCCTTTGGGTTTGGAGTGTTAATTTCCTCACATGAACCCCAACTTCTCTTAGCAGAGTGTGGGCTTCACCACAGAAGGAAGAGGATATAAGTCTCACCCCATCCTTCCATATTCTCCAGTGTCCACCTCCTCAGATCAGGGCCCTCTTCAGGATGAAGGGGCAGTTCCTTAACTTTTCTCATGAAGTTTTCATAATAAGGTCAAGGATTGCCCTTCCAAGACCACTTCTCGTCACTTAATCTCTAGCAGTGTAGAAATATTTGTAGTCCTCAGCCAGGAATGGTACTGGTGCATACCTGTAATCCCAGCACTTGGGCAGCAAGGGCAGGAGGATTGCAAGTTCATGGTAAGCCTGGGCTACATAGTGAATGCAACGCCACCATAGGCTACATCATTTCACCTGACACTGACTTTTTCCTTCCACATTTCCTCCTGTGCCGATAGCTTCTGGCTAAAGTTTCATGTATTCAGTCTTCTCCCTGATGGATAATGACATTTACCCTTGGGGCTTAGTATTTGTCCCTCAGGAAGCTATCACTACTCCTCTACAGCTTGAGCAGTGAGACTCTGTCTCAAGATAAAAAAATAAAAAATGGGTTGAGGGTGCAACCCAGTTGTAGGTACTTGGAAAGTATGTGCAAGGCCTTGGGTTTAACTCCCAAGTACTGCAAAATAAATAAATGAATGAATGAAGAAAGGAAGAAAGAACAAAAGAAAGAAGGAAAGAAAGAAAGAAAGAAAGAAAGAAAGAAAGAAAGAGGAAGAAAGAAAGAAAGTTAGCAAGGAATAAATAGATAATCAAAATATAGGGATAGGTTCTCTAGAGTAGTACTTGCAATAGTAATAAGCAGAAGGAGCTTGCCATGCTCCTGGGTCCACCTCCAAAGTTACAGGGATTAGAAGTGTGTGCCACTTTGCCTGGATCCCTCCTGACTTTAAATTGCTTGAGGACAAGACTTATGGCCTCTCTACCATGTATGTGTGCAAAAATGCTGAGCAAAATATAAGTAAGCAATATTTTTTTCATAAATAAATGAAAAAGTAGGTATGTGTCTCATTTAGCATTATACTCCAAACACTCAAAATTATTATTTTAATTTTTTTAGAATGCTGTGGATTATTTTCCAAATTCTTGAATTAAACTTATGTTATAAAAGACAAATAACACATTGACACGTTTTAAAATTATGATTTAGAAATGTAAAATTATCTCGACCATCTCCCATAAATTTTGAGATAGTTTCCTGACTAGTTTATAATTATACAATTATATTTTTTGCTCCTATATTTAAGAGACCTTTAAAAAATTGTCAGTGGGTTGGAGGAGTCCTTCTTTAATATTTCTTCTACAAGTATATAGTTTTTACTGTTTTGTAGAGAATGTGTAGGTAGCAGGTTTAGCATGTTTTCGACACTTTGGAGTTTATCTAGGTTTATGGGCTGAACATATCCGGAAGAAGCAGTCAAGAAATCAAAATACACATTGCATTGGAAAAAGCTATTGCAAAAGACCTCTTTAAAGTGTTGAAAAGTAAAGACGTCACATCGAAAATCAAGGTGTGCCTGACTCATGTCATGGTATTTTCAGTTGCATCATAAGGTTACAAAAGCTGGACATTCAATAAGGGAGACAGGAAATGAAATGATGCTTTTGAATTATGGTGCTGGAGACAAATATTGAATATATCATGAACTGCCAAAAGAGTCAACAAATTTGTCCTGGAAGAAGTGTAACCAGAGAGCTCCTTGGAAGCAAGGATGGTTAGGCTGTGTCTTATGTATTTTGGACATGTCAGGAAGAACCAATCCCTGGAGAAGAACATCATGTTTGGGAGAGTGGCCGGTCAATGAAGAAAAGAAATCCTCAACCAGATGGATTGGCACAGTGGCTGAAACAACAGGCTTAAACAAACAAACAAACAAAAATCATGTGTATGGCATAGTATCAGACAGTGTCTCATTCTGTTATTCATAGGGTCAATATAAGTGGGACTGACTTGACAACACTTCACAACAACAAACAACATATAGTTTTGTTCTATTTTTTTGTGTGTGTGGCACTTGGGAGTCAAACCGAGGACCTCACACATATTTTACCAGTTCTCTATCACTGAGTTGCACCCCCAAGACATTGTTTATCTTTTATTTTGAAACAGGGTCTCACAAAGTTAGGCAGGCTGCCTCTGGCCTCAAACTTGTGATCCTCCTGCCTCTGCCTCCTGAGTCACTGGGATTACAGACTTGTACCACTATGCCTGGCATTATATGTACAGATAGATTGTAAAGGGCCATGTGCACTGGTTAACTCTGTTTAAAGGCCTAAAATTATATATATGTATACACACATATACATGTATATATACACACATATATGTATATATATGTATATAAATTTCTGAATTTTGTTATTCTGTTTTCTTACATATTTCCTATATAACTGGTAAACAGTTGAAAAGTGTATATTAAACTGAATAATTGTGTCTGTATCAAATTATTGCCAAATGCTAAGAATTTTTCTTTAGGTATTTCAATACATTTTATGAGTTTTACCTCACATTATTTCCATGTCCTTCTTTTATTCAGTGTATAAAACATTACTTTCAGTAGTTCAAATAATATGACTATTATTGAATTTTTCTTGACTTTACCTACCACATCATGGTCAATGCTTTTATGCTTTGTCTTCCATGTTTTATCTTTCTTAGTTGTATCTGTTTAATTAGATAATTTTATTTGAAGTGCTCCCCAGCTGAGTAAGAGGGGATTCAAGGAGGTCCCTAAGACAGTGCTTTTGTACCTGGGGTGATAGAATATGGAAGAAAACTCTAAAGATATCAGGCACTATGCCACAGGCTAAGAGCCTATCTCAAAATAAAAAAATAAAAATGAAGCTGAGGGTGCAGCTTAGTGGTAGAGTGCTTGCAAAATATGTGTAAGGCCCTGGGTGCAATGATATGCAAAAAATACAAATAAATAATTAAAATAAAAGAAAGAAAGCAAAGAAAAAGAAGAGCAGGGAAAGGAAGGGCAGGCAGGCAAGAAGGAAGGAAGGAAGAAGGAAAGAATGAAGGAAGGAAGGAAGGAAGGAAGGAAGGAAGGAAGGAAAGAAGGAAAATCCATTGCTCATGAGGAGGCAGGGCATCTTAATGTTAGGTTTCCACTGCCAGAGATGTTTGGAGGGAAGATTCCTGAGGGGTAGAAGGAGGAGAGGGATCACTTGGAGACACGTGGGAGGGATGACAGCCTCTGGAGAGAGCGGACTGGACCTCAGAAAATCAGGATGAAGTCAGAGATGGCAGCCAGAGAACAGCTTTTCATCTTGAAAGAGCAACATGGCAGATCACACTGCCAGTGATAAGGTTCCCTATGATGTAGAACACCCCACAAGAAAGAATCGAGGGGAAAACCAAAGTCAGCCTCTGGAAATCTGTGAAGTGTGGACACTCTTGTACCTTATGGCTCTTTGATCTACCTCTCCTGTCTAGAATCCTTGGAGACAGTCTAATGACAGCGCAGGGCTGGTGGAGCTCCATGCAGTTCAATCAAGGAAGTGACAGCCCCTTCCCACCATGCTGGTTCCAAATGACTTCTGAGCCTGAGCCAGGAGGCGAGAAATTTTAAGTGAAGTTTGGAACTTTGCATATTATTTGGAAATATTTTACATAGTAAATCAAGCTTTTGTCTGACTAAACGTGAGTAGAGGAGGTTTTATTGTCTGAGAGTGATCACAAAAGTCTCAGCATCTGCTTACATTGCACTGAAGGGATATAAAGAATGAGCCTCAGAGTCAGAGATTCAAATGAGCAGTGTTTTCTGTTACATTCTTCGGGGAACTATGATAGCTATCAGTGACATTATGAGTTTTCCCTCCCTGCTTGTCTGCATTACTGGCTCTCAAAATTGAGTGTCTCTCAGAATGTTTGGGGAGCTCAGAAAGAAGGGTGAAGGGCAGGCTCAGTGAAGAACAGAGATCTGAGGTGCTGTGTTTATACCCGGCTCCCAGGTGAATCTGACTCTAATTACTTTGAGAACCACAGTGCAATAGCTCCAGTTCTTAGTCATCTTGAATAGTCAAAACTTTCACCTGTTGACTCTCCCCTCCAGGCCCTGGCAACCAATGTTCTACTCTGTTTGAAGAGTTTGACTATTTTAGTATAAAATAGTTGTATAAATGCCATTAGGTATTTGTCCTTCTGTGTCTTGCTTTTTTCATTTCATTTGAATTTTCCATATTCATCTACATTGTCACAAATGGCAAAATTTTCTTTTTTTTTTAAAGGCTGAACAGCACTCATCTCTCTCCTGCCCCTTTCTCTGAGTGTATGTGTGTGTAGGGGTGTTTCTTTAGCTATGCATCTATCTTCAGACATTTAGGTTGCTTCCTAAACTGACTATTGTGAAGAATGCTGCAATGAACATGGGAATGCAGATATCTCTTTAAGATCCTACTTCAATTACTTCAGATATGTACCTAGAAGTGGTGTAGTTGGATCATATGGTAATTCTATTTTTATTTTTCCCCATAGTACTGGAAAGTTGATCCCAGGGCTTTGCACATGATAAGGCAAATGCTCTACCACCTCCAGTCTCTTTAACAGATTTTTTTCTTTTGAGTTTCTTTTTTTCTTTCTTTTTTTTTTTTTTTCCTTTTAAGTTTTTCAAGCTATCTCTGGCCTAGAACCTGTGATCCTTCTGCCTCAGCCTCCTGAGTCATTGGAATTTGGGGATTACAGTTGTGTGCAATGTGCCTGGGCCTTAGAAAATCCATGGTATTTTCCATAGTGGGTGCAACACTTACATTCCCACCAATAGCATACAATAATATACAGATTTCACTATTCTCTATCTATCTATCTATATTGCTAATAGCTATCCTAATAGCTAATCAGTGATATTACTTTGTAGTTTTCATTTGTGTTTCCTTGATAACTACTGATGTTGAGCATCTTTTCATAAATCTGTTGACCATCTGTATTTCTCCTTCGAAGAAATGTCTATTTAGGATCATTGCTCATGTTTTAATCATTCTATGTATTGTTGTTTGAATTTTTTGAGTTATAGTTCTCTATATACTTCAATATTTTCACTCTTTTATAAATGCTTTTGCTGCCATATCCAAGAAATTATTGACAAAGCCAAGGTCATGAAGCTTTTCCCATGTTTTCTTCGAGGAGTCTTATGGTTTCAAGTCTTATCTTGAAGTATTTAATCCATATTGATGTGATCTTTGTATATAGTGTGAGGTAATGATCCAGTTTTATTCTTTTGCATGTGGATGCCTAGCCCTTGAACATTGAGCAACCAAAGTAAAGGGAAGACATGATGAAATTAAGGAACTAAACAGAAGACTTCCAAGAGCAGCTTGAGAAGACCAAATCAAATATTATAATGACATACACAAACAGTTGGAGATAGAAGACCGAAAGGGAAGAACATACTCTGGTTTTCTCAAGATTAAGGAATTGAAGAAAAAGTTTAAGCCTCAAGCTGTAATAGAAAAGGATTCTACAGGAAAAATATTTTAAAAGGCAGGAAACATCAAAAGAAGATGTAAGGAATACACAGAGCCATTATACCAAAAAGAATTGGTGGATAACCAACCATTTCAAAAGGTTGAACATGATCAGGAACTAATGGTACTGAAGGAAGAAGTGGAAGCTGCCTTGAAAGAACTGGTGAAACATAAGGCTCCAAGAATTGTGGAATACCAATAGAGATGTTTCAACAAATAGATGCAGCACTGGAGGAGCACTTGTTTATGCCAAGAGATTTGGAAAACAGCCAACTGACTGGAAGAATCTGTATCTGTCCCAATTCCCAAGAAAGGGTATCCAACAGAATGTGGAAACTATCAAATGATATCATTAATATCACATGCAAATAAATTTTGCTAGAGATCATTCAAAAGCAACTGCAGCAGTGTACAGACAAGGAACTGCAGGAAAATCAAGCTGGATTCAGAAGAGGTCGTGGAACCATGGACATCATTGCTGATGTCAAATGGCTGTTAGATGAAAGCAGAGAATACCAGAAAGATATCTATTTATGTTTTATTGACTTTGCAAAGGCATTTGACTGTGTGGATCATAATAAATTGTAGGTAATATTGAGAAGAAAAGGAATACTGGAGCATGTAATTGTGCTCATGAGTAATCTGTACATGTACTAGGAGGCAGTTGTTAGAACAGAACAAGGAAACACTGCCTGATTTAAAGTAAAAAAAGGAGTACATCAGGGCTGTAGCCTTCCACTATACCTCTTCAGTCTCTATGCTGAGCAAATAGCATGAGAAGCTGGACTTTATGGAGAACATGGCATCAAGATTGGAGGAAGACTCACTAGCATCCCATTATATGCAGATAACACAAATCTGCTTCCTGAAAGTAAAGAGGATTTGAAACATTTACCGAGGAAGATCATAGAACACAGCTTTCAGTATGAATTGTGCCTCAACATCAACAAAACAATAATCCTTATAACTGGGTCCTAAACATCTGGATAGAGAAAATATTGAGGTTGCCCAAGATTTTGCTTTACTTGGTTCTATGATCAGCACCCATGGAAGCAGCAGTGAGGAAATCAACAGATGCATTGCATTGGGAAAAGCTGTTGCAAAAGACTTCTTTAAAGTGTTGAAAAGTAAAGTCCTCACACTGAACACTAAGGTGAGCCTGATTCATGCCATGGTATTTCCAGTCACGTCATATGGTTGTGAAAGCTGGACATTGAACAAGAAAGACAGGAGAAGAATTGATGCTTTTGAATTATGGTGCTGGAGATGAATATTGAATATTCTATGGACTGCCAAAAGAACCAACAGTTCTGTCCTAGAAGAAGTGCAACCAAAGTGCTCCTTGGAAGCAAGGACAGCTAGACTGTGTCTTGGACAGGTTGTCAGGAAGGACCAGTCCCTGGAGAAGGACACTATGTTTGGGAGCATGACAATACAATGAAAAAAAAAGAAGACCCTCAATTAGATGGATTGCCACAGTGACAACAATGGGCTTAAACATATAAAAGATCATGTACCTGGCACAGAATCTGGGAGTGTTTTGTTCTGCTCTACATGAAATCACTATAAGGTGGACCCAACTCAATGGCACCTAACAACAACAACAAATTAACTGATGTTATTTAGCCCTTGCTTATGCTTGAGATTTTAATCTGTTCTAGATAATCAAGCTTCAACACATTAAGTACTTACTTTTCTTTGGGGGTACATTCTGAGTAGTCTCTCATGGATTGGTTTGTCTGGAAATGATTCTCATGGTAAGAAGGAAATTACTGTATCCTGAAGGCTGCACCTTTCCAGATCTAGTCACCTAAAAGGAAGCCAACTATGCTTGAGGGTAGACAGTGGAGACTAGCTTAAAGTCATTAGTGTAAACATGTCCTCTCACTGATTCCATACACTAGGGCAGCTTTGACAATACACAGATATTTTGGAGGTTAATCAGCACTAACTCCAAGCTATAAGTTATTTTTTGAAAAATTGAATGTCACTGAGTCCACAGTTCTTGAGGAGACAGATGATAAATAGGATTCTGATATAAAATATCATACCCTGAATCTGTTCCCTGGAATCTTTCCCAGTTCTTCAGTATGAAGTTGAGATACATGTCATAAATAAGGAACTAAATTTCCAGATGAGGATCTTACTCTTTACTCTGTAGGTCATTAGGTAGGAACAGCCAGTGGAAACACCTGGAATGCCCAGACTGATCAAGAGTAGCACCATTTCAGTTCCCATTTACAAAATGAGTTCCATTCTCTTTGCCTGTTTTACTCAATCCAAGCTTAAAGTCTCAGATGGAAGCAACTATCTGGAGAAGTCTAACTCTTATGTCCATATTTTCAGTGCTGGGGGTTGATGACAGGGATGGGAGGTTTTCCTCTTTTCAGGTTCTGTGGTGAAAAATAGTTAAACAAAACATATGAGGAAGAATTATACAGACATACAAAGGGAGGTGATATTCTAGCCAACCAAAGAAATACAAGTATAATTTGCCAAAGATCACCTAGCAAAGTGAAATAGTTTACTCCAAATCTTTCTAGCTATAATACTGCCACCCTTTTTAACTAAGAGACCCATCATAGATATTGTGTATGATTAGGATAATAATGACAATGCCTTGGATTTATATAATTTTCCCCAAGATAGACAAGTGCTAAACTACTTGAACACTTATTCACACTTTGAACACTGAGTAGTTTAAAGCAAATTTATTCCTTTATTTAGTAGTTGACCAAACTGAGATAAATTGAATGATTTCTTCATGGTCAGGCAGTTGTGGATTTAGTATTATTTATATTTCCTAACTATTTCAACCCATTAGGTACCATTGAGTAGAGTCTAAATCATATTGACATTACATACAAAAGAATGAAACACTCCCCAACACTGTGCCATGTCCGGCACTATGTCTGTGTTCCTTTGCTATTCAAAGGGTTTCAATGGCTCATTGTTTGGAGTATTGTTTTGGGAGTGGGATGCCAGGTCTTTCTCCCTTTTTTCCAATGCTGGGGATGGAACCCAGGACCTCAGAGAGAGCAGAGCAGCACTCTACCAACTGAGCTAAAACCTCACCTCAATTTCAACCCCTTTAGTGTCCATTATCTACCACCATAAAGAAAAGGATATGGCTATGAACTAAACACATCAAAGGAGAATGAAGTGTTTTCCTCCAAGAAACTATTTGTGTGATGCATGGGTTAGTAACAGGAGAACTGAAATTTAGGAAATACGGAAAATAATGGATTTGATCAGACTAAGCTAAGAGAGGATTCGAGCTGAGTTCAATTATCATATCTTTAACTAATGCAAGGTCTGGCTTCACATAGGGCTCTCTCTTAAGTAGAAATGTACTCTACAAACTTACTGGCATATTTCCACTTTAATAATCCACCACCATCTGTGAAGACAAAACTAGAATTAAAAGCTTTCATTAAATGGATTAGGTTCCTTAGCAGACACCTGTTCAGAGCACTTAGGTATTAGGTGTCTTCAGGAGTCTAAAATGAATCCATATCCACTCATTGAACATAGATATTAAACTTAAATGTCAGGAAACAATGGCAGTTTTAGGGGGAAATATAATGAAAAAACATTACTTATTTAATTATGGGCTTTTTGAATTCAAGATTATCAAAAGCAAAAGTCTTAATTCACTTGTGTAGAACAGTACATGGAACATCTGTGCATGGAAAGAGTGGCTACTAGGACAATGCCGTGGTTCTGTCCTGTCATGATCTAATATGTTGTGGAGTCGAGGAGGTCTCCTGGATCTGCCACATTGCAAAGCTCAGGATCTCTCTACAAGATGGGACATGTTGACTAAAAGTGATGGCCCTAGATTCATCACTAGAACTTAGGTGTTATCATGCTGAGCCTACAGCTTTCTTTTCCTTGTGGTATTTGTAGCTTGAAGAAGAATCTAGACTGAAAATAGTGATGGACTTGAGTATATTATAACTTGACTAGTATTGTGGAATACATTGAGCTTTGAAAAACAAATCTAGTCATTCAAAAAAAAATAGCAAAAATTAAATAGAAAGGAAGAGTAATTATAAGAAAATATAACCCACAATCCAGTAGTACTTTAAAATTTAAAGAAATCAGAATCACTCAGAATTCTGATGGACTCAAGAATGAATGGTTTTGAAAACTTGGGTTGCATTGGGCATATTCACCAGCACATTTTTATGGATAGTCCAGGATAGGAGCAACTGAGCATCTCCTGAAAAGGCAGTGCATTTTATGAACAATTCAGCCTGTAGTACAAAATAGCACAACTCATAATCTTTCTTGAGTACTTGAGGGACAATAACGTGACTATTCTAGTGAACACAGCTATGGAGAAATGTGTGGGCAGAAATCAAACCAAGAGTGGGCACATGTAACTTTTCTTCTGTTTTTCAGGACAAGAGGAAAACAAAGGAGTAAAGCAAGACATCCCAGAAGAAACATAAAAGCAGATGGAAATTTCCTCTTTCCACTGATTTTACTGTGAACTCTACTACCCAGTGCATGGTTTTGTGAGAAAGTATCTGGTAAGAAATGACTTTATCCTAACATGACAAAGTTAGATATGTACAGGTCCTCCATTGTGGTAATATATTTATAATTTGGTGCACACATGGGAAACCTATTTTAGACTAGGCCCTTCTGTACTACTAAACTTAATCAGAAACAGAAAGTAGAAATGATCCTTGGTCCTGGAAGATAATTGCCCTTCCTGTTAGTCAGATCTCATTCATGGTTTAGTAAAGAGAAGTGACACATAGAGGTAAGTCTCTTAAGCCACAAAAATGTTTGGAATGTCTATTTTAACACTTTTTATGCTAGTACAATGTCTTCCAGTCTTTTGTGTTTATGCTAACCACATGATATAATATTTCAGAGAATATATTTTCTGGCTGAGGATGTAGATCAGTGGTAGAGCGCTTGCCTTCTAGCATGTTCAAGGATCTGAGTTTGAGCTCCAATACTGCAATAAAAATAAAAATATATGTGTGATGTGTGTGTATATGTATATATGATTTTTTTTGCAGTATTTAGTGTTGAACCCAGGGCCTCACACATATTTTGAAAGTGCTCTGTCACTGGGCTACACCCCTAGCCCATTTTTCATTTTTTATTTTGAGTCACAGTCTCTTGCTAGGTTGCCCAGGCTGCTTCTGGCCTCAAACTCATGATCCTGCTGCCTCTGCCTCCTGAGTCACTGGGATTAAAGATGTGTGCCACTACACTTGACACAAAAGTATATATCTTTATGTTCCACAAGTAGAAATGCTAATTCAGAGGGTCGATGGGAGTTAGAAGTTTTAGTTCTTAACAAGCTTCCAGAAAACTCTGAAGCTTAGAATTTTGAGAAATTTCAGTGATCTTTAGATCCACAAAACACACTATTCTGTTCTGTTCAGCAGTAGCTGAACTCCTAAAAGTATGCACAATACAGCTCTAGAACCAAAAATTTAAGGAGATGGAGAATTGGGAATTGCAAGGATCTAAATAAAAACAGCTGTCTATATTGCAAAGACTGGCCGGAGGGGGTTTTCTTTTTGAAAGGAAAATACTAAATTATAAAAAGTAAGGCTTTGCACTCTGTCATTCTTGTGAATCATTTTTCAGATATTGTTTATTGTGTGAAACTGTCCCTCGATCAAATCATTAGCACTAATGGTTGGTAGGTAGGATCTCAGTGAGATGCTTTATCAACTACCACTGCTGGAATATACAGAAATAGATGAAATTCAGCAGTTTTCGTATTGTAAACATCCATCCAAAGAGATGTCTTTTAGTATGCCATTTTAATAGAATATATAAAGATGGTGATTATTCTGTATCTCAACTTATAAGGCATATCTATTTCTGCTTTAGATTCCTGAGGAAAACATGTGAAGTATTTCTTAAGGATTTGATTTTAGTTCATAAAACAGAACTGCTGCTTCTTGGAGAATGGAAAATAGTTACTAAATAAAATGTTACTTCATAGCTTTCTGAACACTAGTCATCAGCAAAGACTTCCCAAGCAAGTATAGGCTATGGACTTAAATTTATTGACTGAATTAGAGCACTACTAAGGAAAATAGCCAAGCCAAAAAAAGTGTAGAAAACTCTCATAACTCCAAAAAAATATACAAATTCTATATGAAGAGTAAGAGTTGGTGCAATTAGAATCAAGACTACTCTGTCTCTCTTCTCTTCCTGCTTAGTAAGTCAAAGACTCCACTCCAGTCTGGAGAACACAGAGCTCTTCTCTAGCCCATAAAGGGCTTAGCCTGCAGCTATAACACTGTGGCTTCTGATCCCTTCAGATCTCAGAAGCTAAGCAGAGTTGGGTCTGCTTAGTCCTTGGATGGGAGACCACCTGGGAACACCAATGCTGTAGGCTTGGGAGAAGGACCCAGCAACCCCCTCCCAAAAATCAGTCTGCCGTTGAAAACCCTATGAACACCAGAGAAGCATTGACAATAGTGTTTCCCCTGTTGTATGTATGTAGGGTGGCTATGAGTTGGATACCGACTCGACGGCACCTAACAACAACATTAATTTTAAAGATAAATAAATGAAGCCCTACAGAAGTTAGGTACTTACCAAAGTCAGTCAGCTGGTTAGTTGACTTTATCCGGGTGTATTTAGACCCATCTCAATTTTTCTTTTATACCAACAATCCTTTCTTTCTAGTCCTAATATTGCCTTACCACAAATTGCAGATAAACAAGTGTAAAATTTGATCCTCCTAGCAAAATTTTGAGAAGAATTTCTTTTATTGTTTGTAATATCCAAATGATAACATGTTGACTTTTGTTGCATATGATGCAAAGGCAGCATGTGTGAAATTTATGCTAGTTCCTCCTCATCTGTTAGGCTCTTCTTGCTATTATTCATGTCATTGGATGATTGATTGATTGATTGATTGATTGATTATAGTGCTGGGGAGCAACCCAGGGCACTAAGTGAGCATTCTACCAATTGAACTGCACCCCAGCCCTTACTGGATGATTTAAAGGCATTTTGACTCAGTGGAGAGAACAAATTTAGGATGTGTCAAATGGTGTATGTTTTAAAAGCCAGTGCGATATTGGAATGCATAAACATGGTCAGTATAAACAGTTCACAAAGAACAATATTCCTGTTTTGTTTAGCAGTAGTTAAGCTCATAAAAAATGTGTGTTGCACAGTTCCAAAGTCTAAAATGTAAAGGAGGTGCAGACCTGAAAGGAATTTCAAGGAGCTAAATGGAAATGGCTATCTGTATAGTGAAAGCCAATAGAAATAGCCCCTTTCGGGGCCCCTCTATACCACACCCTGTACTTCACCAGGACCATTTTAGCCCAGAATTAATCGTTATTTTCTATAGTGGTATCATCTTCTAAAATAGTTGTGTCTGTTTGGCATTTGAGAAATTATGACGAATTGGAAAAAGCAGGAAGATTCCCACTTCGGGTCTGACCCTGGTAACTTGATATACATGTTCCAGAAAAGAAACTACAGCATTCAGCCTTTGCCTGGGGTCAAGGGAAATTGGGTGTCTGGAGTAGTAGAGGCAAAGAAGATGTTGTTTACAGAGCACCTTTGATACATACATCCAAGATTCTGAAGTTCTGGGCAGGCCATTAAATTGTAACCCTGTATGTAATCCAAAGAAAGCATAAGCAGAATATTTCCTTTTTATTACCATTTTTACTTTTTTTCTCCCATCCTATAAATACTAAGAACATTTTCCTGACTTCAAAGTTTATAAAATTAAATGTCCTAGATGTTTCAAGTGTAAATTAACTTCTAATGGAATCCTAAAAGCCCAATTTAAACACTCTGACTTCTATTCTGGGTTTTAGTAATATAAAAAAGTTTCCAATAAACTTCAAAGATTGATATTTTGTGCAGCAGAGGTATAAAAGTCATTGCCGTTTATGCACAGAGTTTTCTTCCTTTAGTTTTAGCCCATCTCCAGAATTTTGGAAAGAATGACCTGTTTCACAGAAATGTCACTTGAGTTGTAATGTTTGATCAATTGGGTGGAACATTATTAGGCAGGATGGATGGAGAAAAACACTGCCTGGAAACAAGAGAAATGATTAAACTGAGGGAGAAACTTGCCTATGTGTTTTGGGAATTATTGCTGAAGCAATTGTTCCACTTTTGGAGTTCATGGTGATAAAGACTTCATGGGCTTATATATGAGCAAGCTGTGTATGCCTAATTTTTCAGAAAGTCCACACCACAACTGCAAACATTAACAACAATAAAAATCCAAGGATGAATTTTGCCCTCAGAGTGCTTGCAGTTACTGATGACCCTGCCTAGGACCCCAAGAGCACTGAGCGTGTTTCATCCTCAAACTGAGGACTGCCTTGCATAGAGAGGACTGGAGAAGCACTTACAAGCCCCAACTTGATTTTCAACTACACATTAATTGTTTTCCTAGCCAAATTATTTTATGACCCTAAGTTCCAGGTAAAATAAGATACTACAGTAGCAGAACTGGAGTTAGATTTCAGGATATGTATTATCCCATCCTACTCTGATTTTTTCTGTGTCTCAGTATATTTGACATTGGATTATGGATGATGTTCAAATTTCAATCTCAGCAGTGAAACTGAAAGAGGAACAATAGGAACACAAAGAAAAGACATTTTGAAGATCTAGGAAGTACCAAGGATCTATAACAAAATGAGGAGACTGTAAGGAAGGCAGACAGCAGCCAACCATTAGTTTGGGCAATGTTTCCATGTTCAGGTGTGATAGGGTGATACTGTGTCTATCAAGGATGAATGAAAGTCAAGAAATCAACAGACATGATAATGATAACACTACAGAACTTTTATGTCTTTACGCTGCTAAAGTCAGTAGTAGTTACTTTCATACTTCATCCATTTTAACCACTTAGGGGATTTTCATATTGGTCACTGACCTTTTAAGAGCCACAAGCCTTCAGGATGCTACTTTGCATACTTTATGTTCTCAAGAAGATTGTCAACTCCTGTTTTATCCTTTCTTTCCCTGATAGAGACTGAGGCTCAGAGAGGTAGAGCAACTCACCCTATGTTCCCTACTCAGGTCTGCCTGAGTCTCGAATCCTAGACCTTAACCAGTGCCTGTCACTGCCTCTTTTGTACCATGTTGTTGTTGGGTGCTGGTGAGTCCTGTCTGACTCATAGAGACCTTCATAGGGTTTTCAATGGCTGATTGTTTCAGGATTGCCTCAGGAGTGGATTGCCATGTACTTCCCCCATTTTTGTGGTGCTAAGGATCGAACCCAGGGCCTCACAGAGAGCAAAGTGGCCATCTACTAACTGAGCTAAACCCCAGCCATCTTTTATACCATATTGGAAAGAAAATGAAGACAGGAAAGAGGTGATATTTAAGGATGATGGAAGGGTCAGTAGATCGGATATCTTTGTGCAGAACAAGGTCAGATCTAAAGCAGTCACAGCAAGTAGTTTAGAGGCACAGAAGATTGTGGTCAGATGGGAAGAGCTAATGATAAAAGAAAAGGGTGAACAATTATGTGTGAAGGAAAAATGGAGGAACATAAAGAGAATGTTACTGGACACTTCCTTCAGATGAATCTTGACATTGCCTAGAATTGTTTGTTTATTGCCTAGAGTAATGTTCTTAAAATACAAGTGTAAGATGAGCCTTTGGAGTAAGAAGAAAAGATTAGAGTGTTAATCTAAGAACAGTTATATAATTAATACTTAGTTTCAAACAGGAAAGCTATCACTTTATTAATATTAAGTATATGGATTGATCCTGGTGGCTATAGCAGTTCCTCCTCCTTCCAATTTTTTTCTTTTTCTTTCCTTCAACATACACAAGACACTCATATGTACATTTCCCAATACACCCAGAAAGATTAGCAGAGATTTTGCAACATGAGGGTACTTGTGTATCGTAGATTACCTGAACTTAATGAAATGGACTTATGGATAGCTGTATCTGATTTTAATTACACAAACCTTTCTCCAAATTAGCACAGGGTTCTAAAAGATTCCTGCAAAAAACTACAATTAAAAAAATCACCAATGTAAGAACAAGCAAAGAAGATAGTGGTGGGGCTTTCTACACCCAGCACAAGTGCTTGGCTGGCCACATTATAAAGTAAAATAAATGATTAATCCAACCAGTATAGTTTTTGTATATTAAAACATGAAATAATATAAATTATGTTATTTTATTTCCTCTTGGGACTTAGGACTCAGCTGTGACCTGATGTGGAATGGGCTGGAACATCCTCATTAGGGATAGCCGGTCCCATAGACAGTGGCAGCCCTGGTGGTAGATTTCAGGAATTAGTCCAACAATCTTGCTGGAATTGGTCAGGAATCTTGTTCTGTCCAGCCAATGCAATAGGTTGTGGAAGGAGACTGTTAGGAGCAAGCAAACATGACATGCTCATAGGCCACTCCTCTGATGAAGTGGTATGGAGTAATCGACAATGTTTCTAAGCATCACAGATGCACTGGTCGGTGCTTCACAAAAAGTCAGCAGCAGGCTGTATGAAGAGCAGTCTAGCTTTCTCTTTGTTGGGCTGGCCAAGTTTATTCATTTTTTCTCTTCTGTAGTCTTTGGAAAATAGAAGAAAAGTTTACTGGATTGGATTATGTCTCTCTCCTCCCTGCCAAAGATATGCTCAAGTCCTAACCCCTGATACCTGTGAATGGAACAAGTGCTTATTTGGCAATAAGGTCTTTGTAGATATGATTAAGATGAGGATGGGTCCTAATCAAATGACCCATGTCCTTATAGGAGGAGGAAAACTTGGACACAGAAATAGATGTGCAGGGGAGAATGCTATTTGAAGATGGAGGCAGATATTGAAGTGATGCATCTACCAGCCACAGAACATCAGAGATTGCCAGCAACTATGAGGAGCTAGGAGAGAGAGGTAGAACAGATTCTCCCTCAGAACTTCAGAAGCAACCAGTCCTACTGATGCCTGGGTTAAGGATTGCAGATTGCACAACTGTGAGATAGTAACTTTCTGCTGTTTTAAGCCACTTGGTTTATGATAATTTGTTATCTTAATAAAGGACAGAATCTAGGCTAGCTATGAGAACATACACTTCATTTAAATTGAGAAAAAGAACAGGTTAGAACCTAGGGGCAGTTTAAAATGTCCTTATACTTCTTAACGTTAAGAACTGTTTTCTTAAATTGGACACGGTGGTACATGCCTATAATCCCAGCAACTTGGGAGTCTGAGGCGGGAGGATCACAGGTTTGAGGCCAGAGGCAGCCTGCATTACAGTGAGACCCTGTCTCAAGATAAATAAAAAAGGGGCTGAAGGTGTAGCTCAGTGACAGAGTACATGCAAAAAGTATGTGTGAAGTCCTAGGTTTGGCCCCCAATAACCCCTCCAAAAAATGTGTTCTTAAATGTGCCTGTGTCTCTCTTCCTTCTTTCCTAATAGTACAAATAGTATTGTATGCTACTCTGTTTTGAGCAGGAGTTAAGGCATAATTAGATCAGCACATCCCACAGCAGGGTTCTTGAACTTTGGCACACACCAGAATCACCTGGAAGGCCTCCCCCGTACACAGTGCGTGGTCCCACCTTCCTGGGTTTGCATTGGTAACAAGTTCCAGGTGATAATACCACCACATTTTGAGAGAAGCTGCCCAAGTACAAGGTTTCTAAGCATCTTCATGATTTTGACCTGGGATACTTCAATGTGACCGTGATATTCTCACAGGTGGCATGGCTGGGCTTATGTGGCTGCAGGTTCATGCATGTTTATGAAGATGGTAGCAGAAGATGAGGGCATTATATTCTGATTGCTTCTATTGTCATTGTAAAACAGGGAGTCTTCTGCTGGCAGGAGGGGAAGGAGAAGTTCTGAGTATTAGAAAACAGAAGAATGGCTGCAAAACAATCACTGTGGAAAGGGGGAGAATCAACTCAAGGGAAAATATGGTAAGTTTTCTGGGCAGCTCCAAAGGCTGATGCTTAGTGGTTTGAAGTGAGAGCCATTAGCAAGGTGGCTGGTTTGGGGCAATCATGAAGCATATAGGGCTTTAACCTAACTTGGAGTTTTGTTGGGCAAATGAAACAGAGGATGGATATCAAAAAATGTTAGGATTATGCGCAAGGAAATGGCAAAAGTGACAGGCCATGGACAAGCGGGAAAGGGAAGAAAGCAAGGCCCACATGGCAGTGAAATGTGACTAAATTGTGGATTAGATGCAAAGTTGGAATGAAGAGTTGCTGCCCTTGGGGTAAGAAATAAAATGCAGTAGTGGTAGATGCTTGAATTGTGAATTTT
>VMDO01001837.1:173351-189373 GCA_007922755.1 Pedetes capensis
TCCCCTCCCTCTTTCTTTCTTTCTCTCTCCTCTCTCTCTCTCTTTCACACACACACAAACTGATGTATGCAGTTTGTTTACATATTTATTTTATTTTTAGGATTTGGGGGTCCATGTTTATGACAGTGGTTTAAACTACATTTTTTGCTTTCCTCTAATAGCCTTCTGAGGCTTTGACTTAACAATATACTGCTGTCATAAAAGAAACTATAATGGGCTATTGTTTTGTTGTGTGTACCACCCCCCCATTCTCTGGAAGAGATTTTGTAACATTGGCCTAATTTTTGCCTTAAGTGGCTGAAAATTCTCTGGTGGTCATTTGGGTCTGGAATTTTCTTTGTATAAAGTTCCTTAAAGATATAAAATCTGTAAATATGTACAAAACTATCCAGATTTGGGGTTTGTTCTACTTTTGGTAAATTATATTTTTCTAAAAGAGTCTTTCTTTCATTTATTTGCCAAATTTATTATCATAAAGCTATTCTTAGTATCCTGGTATAAGATGTGGTGCCTTGAACCAATATCAGCTGGGATATTGTTAGCAATGCCCCTTCTTGATCCCGGAAACACACCTGCTTAATCAGAAGATCTGCATTGAGGCTCAACACCTACTGTTTTCAGAAGCCCTCCAGGTGACACACTGATGTTTAAGAACCACTGCTCTGAGTGAAGCATTAGAAACACCTTACAACTTTGGTACATCATCCTTTTACTGTCATTTTACCCTAATCTTATTATTTTTAATTTTCACCAGCCTTCTTCAAGGAAAGAAGTAAGGTGGGTTTTTGCTTAATTCTAAAATATTTGTTTTACCCATTTGTTTTTGATTTCTAACTTGATTGTGGTCAGAAAATCTTTTTTTGTATGGTGTTAGTCTTTTGAAATTTGTCTTAATTATGGCTCTGTATATATTCATTTTTTGTAAAAGTTTTACCTGAGGTAGAAAATAATGCATATTCTGCAGTTTTGTGTGCAGGGTTTTAGAGGTCATCTTTTAAAAAAGATAGTTTTAGTAGTTATGAATGTCTAGGTTGGCAGTTACTGTCTTTCAATAATTTGACATACATTTACATTCCCTTGTGGCTTCCACTATTTCTTTAGAGAAGTTAGATATCATTCTGTTGCTCCTTTGAAAATGGTATGTTTAGTTTAAGAGTTTTCTCCTTGCTTTTGGTTTTAAGTAATTTTACTATGATGTGTCTCAACATAGTTCTCTGTATTTATCACACATGAAATTTTAGTATTTTTCGTTTAAGTGGCTTCTATATTCTTAGGGGTTTTGACTCTTCAAATCTTTTCTCTCATGCTTTCCATTAGTTTCCCCCCAAAAAATCTTATCCTATCCTGGTTGTTCTTGGCTTGACTGATAGACTGATATAAGTTAAACTATAATAAAAAATGGAAGACTTAGGCATTTTCTGTGTTTTGCTCCACTACCCTCCATGTATTGGCTTTGTTCTTTATTCTCTTTTCTTCGTGTCTTCTAGTGGCTGCTGCACCTCTGGGTCACATGTCTCAGTTTTAGATAAGAAGGAGCAAGTGAAAGAAACTGTGGACCTTTGCGTATATTTCATTTTGTCACCACTTGGGAACCTGGGGAGAGTTTTTAACTTTTGAATTCTAGTTGGAAAAGCCTAAAGTAAAAGCACAAAACCCAAGAAATTGCACGTGAGAAATATTAGTAAGAATATACTTTAGCCAGAGGCAGATTAGTGGAATTGGCTTATAATCAAAGCTGTTGTTCTTGTGCTCATATTTTATCAAACTCATGAAGTGTAAGATTGTCATTCATTTTATACTGGGTGACAGTTAAGTATCAGCAAGAACAGGTTTGCTGTGTTAAGGCAAATACATATCTTTATACTTGGAATTTAAGATTTCTTTTGTGTCATTAGAAAATGTAAGTTGTTTAAGCAATTGGATTTTTAAAATGACTTGACACCAGATTATTTTATTCTCATATATACCATTTAAATTTGTAGTCTGTGTGAAACTTACTTCCAGATTTAAAAAGAAATTAATATAACTTTGGAATTTTCTATTTCTGTTCTTACTATATTTATACCCCTACCAAGAAGGGAAAGTAGAAGTAAAACAAAAGGATTCGCATGTCAGAAAGAATCACATTAAGGTGTACATTAAAAACTTCCAGTAAAAAAGGATTCTATTTGGTTTGTTTAAAAACAGAAAGTGGCACCCCAGATATGGGCTCAATATCAAACAATTTTTGAGAACAACACCACTACTTGCCTGTGAATATGTGTGGACAAGGTTGTATTTTTAATTTATACTCTGTTAGCAACACCTGCAGCCATACCACTTTGGTGTCCAATCCTGTTAGATCTCAGAGGCTTAGTGGGGATGGGCCTCGTTAGTCCTTGGATAGGAGACCGCCTGGGAGTATGCGGTGCTGTCAGCTTGGGAGAAGGACCTGGCAACCCACTCTTTGAAGCACTTGGCCATTGAAAACCTTATGAATAAAAGAGAAGCACTGACAATAGTGCCTGGAATGGTACAGTGTTAGGTAGTGTTTTCTCTGTTGTACATAGGATCCCTCTGAGTCAGTCTCAAGAGCACCTAATAACAACTATTAATAACAGCAACAAGTTACACAATAACATAATTTGAAGCAATGTGTGCAGAATCACTCTCAACAAAATTTTTCTACTTTTGTTAACATACTATTTGCTTAAAATTACTCCTCTTTTCTGGCTACAATCTGCCTCCTGGTTTCACTTCAATTTCTTTGATGACTTAGGAAAAGTTAACATGATTTAATTCTTTGCTGTGGCACTGGTCTATTCCCTCCTTCTTGTAGACAAAATCATATATTTTGCTGATGGTTTGTTCTGTTTATATAAACTCTGCTGTCTATGGAGAAGAAATTATTCTGACATATTATCTCTTTGGGAATAGAAGTATATTTAATTAAGTCCATTTTCTTGATAAATCACACTATATCTGAGTTTTTATGGTTTTTATAGATAAACATTTTTGCTCGGAATCCCTTTGTTGCTCACTATGTTAATATCCATGATTCAAACAGACCCTTGATCTTGTCATTAGTACCATATACAGAGAAGAACTCATTATAGGAAATTTTTAAATGACTTTTCAATATGATTTTGATCCAGGATTTCATATGCCAAAGATTATTCCAAATAAAAATAACAAATGGAAATTGGTTAGAAAGACCTAAGGTAAAAGCACAAAGAATAAAAAATCCTTGATAAGAAATACTGGTAAGGATATATCTTAGCTAGTGTCTGGAAAGAATTGTTAAGTCCCAAGTTTCTGTTTTAAGCTTACTAGCTTCTGATATTGCTGCTTTATGATATGGTGAGTTACTGATTTGACAATGAGGTGAGAAAATTGCTGCTGTGGACTCAAGAGCCAACTCATGATGTTGCTAGCATAGACATGAACTGAGACATCAGTGTCACCAAAAACACAAGAGAAATTAAGTTTCACAAGTTCTGAAATGTAAACAAAAATAGACAATCCAGAGTTATATTACTAATCATAGAAGAATGGATGATCAATTTGTTGTTGTTACTGTTTATATTTTAGGACAGTTATTATTATACTTACTTCTACCTCATCAGTTATACACTGTCCATTTCAATAACAGAGGCTTAAGCCAAGGGCAAAACCCTTCCTCCTCTCACCCCCTAGTATTTTTTATTAGTAATTTTTTACTGTACAACTTAATGAGTTTCATTATGGCATTTTCATACATGCACATCCTAGCAAATTGCTCATGTTCATATTCCCCGTTACCCTCTCCTGGCTCCCCTCTCCTACCAGCCCCTCTACTCCACCAAAGGTCCCTATTCTACTTGCATATCTTCTTTCTATGTATGTATGTATATATGTATGTATATATGTATATATGCATGTATCTATCTATCTATCTACCTATCTATCTATCTATCTATCCATCCATCCACCCAGATTTTGCCTTAAGAAAAAAACAGGATATTTCCCTTCCTTTCTCGAATTATCCTTGCTTGTTACCTCCTCCCCCTTCACTCTAGTCTGAGGAGAAACTTTTAAAAGGAAAACAAACATTTCAAAGAGTCAAGTAATTTATCAGGAAATACTGAAAGTACATCTCAAGAAGAAGAAGATGATGATGATTTTTTTTTTTTTTTGAGACAGGTTCTCACTGTTAGCCCAAGCTGGCCTGGAACTTGCTATGTAGCCCAGGATAGCTTTGAACTCCCATGGATCCTCCTGCCTCAGCCTCCCTAGTGCTGGGATCACAGGTATGTGCCACCACACCTGACTCTTAAGATTTTTAATTAATTAATTAATTTATTTATTTAATTTTTACTTATTTATTGTCTCTGGAGGCTTAGACAACATCTTAATTTTTCCACTTGCTCAGCTTTGAGCTTTGAAAGAAATACGAAAGAAGATAGAATTAAATTCAATTTTGTAGCTAAGATAGGACTAGAGAGATGAATGATTTGCATAAGATCTTATAGCAGTTCTTTTGCAAATAGATTTTTGTTTGGGTTTTGTTTTTAGCTGTACTGGGGAGTTGAACTCAGGGCCATGCACATACTAGGCAAGTGTTCTACCACTGAGCTGCACCTCCAGACCTTTTTGGTTTTGTATTATGAAACAGGGTCTCACTAAATTGTGCAGGCTGCCTCTGGCCTCAAACTCAAAATCCTCCTGCCTTAACCTCTAGAGTTGCTGGGATTATAGGCAAACAGGTTTTTAACTCAAGTTTCTAAATGTCTAGTCCAATATTCTCACTACTATTGCCTTGATAGGCATCATATATTATGAGGTTTTATTTTATATTTGCTGCATTGGTTTTAGCATAGTTCTTGGACTAACCAAAGGCTCCATAAATGCTTATTAAGTGTATAAATGAAAAATGGATTTCAGGTAGCATAAGTCAATATTTTATTTTATTGTCATAGCTTTCATCAAACAAATCCTGTGCTTATTCCTGGAATCTATTGCAAACTACAAATCAAATGTGCATAGCAAGTAGATTTTTTAAACATCTACCAGCTAATTGATATTGAACTTCCCTGTTGAAAAATTCTGATTCAGAGTTAAAGGAAATTTTGAAGTTGTGTTTTGGGGTTAGAAGCTTCAGCCCAGGAGTGAGAAAAGAGATAATAGTAATCTGTGGAGTTCAAGGATATATAATTCTGGAAGCTCAGAGACCATTTCTGGCTCCTGTTCTCATGAGTTCTTTGTGGTTTTTTTGCTTGTTTGTTTGTTGAGACAGGATCTCACTATGTAGCTCAAGCTGGCCTGGAACTCACTATGTAGACCAGGTTGGCCTTGAACTCATGATGATCCTCCTACCTCAGCCTCCCAAATGCTGGGATTACAGGCTTGTGCCAACCTTCCCAGTTTTCATAAATTCTTCAAACACTGAAGAAATGATGGATTACCTCTCAGTACAGGGATGAGTAAACAACCACCCATTGACTGCTTATTTACAAAAATTATTTCCTTACTGAGAAAAAGAAGACAAAATCAGCTGTATGACATGCAAGTAGAATTGAGTGTAGGATCCTCAGTCAGAGTGGGGTATGATTTTAAAAAGAAACAAAATGAAAGAAGTACCTAGGAAGGCTGTTGTTGTAGGATTGGACATGAGTTCTGTCAAAAGAAGCCTAAATATGAAACACTTTTTTGCTTACCAGTGTGGATAATATAGTCTACTGAGCCTCAACTGGCTCTTGTGTAAAAGAAGCCTCCTCTGCAGAGTTATTGTAAGAATGAAACAGATGCACCAGCCTGGATATGTAGTACCCACTTCTTTGCTATTGTTTCAGAAATAGTCTAACATTTTAGATATTAATTGTGTGTGTGTGTGTTCATTACTACACTGAGCCATTTGGTTCTAAGTTGCTGACAAATGGCCTTCTAGAGGTGCTTCAGAAATACCAAGGAAATTTGACCTTTTAGATGTTAAAATACAACTTTTATAGTGGTTCTGCTACCACCATTGGAATTATTGGAGAAGAAAAACCAGCAGGAAAAATAGGATATAGTGAAACTGCTTTGAATTGATGAAATAAAGAAGGTAGCTTGAAAAAGCCATGTGTAAAGACAGATCACAAATTGAAAAGAAACGCAATCCCTGTGTTCTGTACTGGGCAGAGTAGTAGAGTGAATTGCAAATGCATCCAAAGTAGCAGAGGACCTCATAATTTCCATTACCATCTCCTCTCCCATCACTCTATGTTACATGTGTGAGTCCTCACCCCATCCTTTCTCCTGTCTCCCCTCTTCTCTTCCTTCTTTCTGCTCTCTTTATCCTGTTTCCTCCTCTGTTACATAAACTATTTTTCCCTGGGGCAAAGGAAAGAGAACAGCCATCCCCCTGCCCCCTGCCCCCTGCCCCCTGCCCCTGCCCCAGACAGAGAGAGTGCAGACAGACCAAAGGAAGGAACATGTGAAGTCTCACTTGCTGAGCCATGAGTTTATCAGGGTTGCTTGAAGGGGCACAAACAACTCAAACACAGCAATTATGGGCAGCTGCACCACCTGGAAGAATCCCTCCAAAGAGTCCCCCTAAAGACACCCCACATGTGCTGCACTCCCAGCATTAGGGTTGCTTACAGGAGTGAGTCTCATCCACCCTCCCAGAATTGGGGTTACTTATAGGAGCAAGTGTGACCCCCCCTGGCAGCCTCACAGGTAGCTGCACCACTGAGGAGTCTCAAAAGCCACTCCAGCAGCGGCCTCACCAAGTCCTACCTCCAGGCAATTGCTTCCCTCTAATACAGTGTTAAGAGGCATCTGGGGGGCCTTATAGTCCCTCCCTCCCTCCATAAGGGAATTTAGATGGGTCTGATTTCTCCTGAGGGGCCTTGAGAGGGTCTCCTGGCCCTTTCCGGTTATAAAACCAATCACCAGGTATGTAGTTGACTTCAGTGCGATCATTGTGGGTCAAGGTCTTCAGGAGGTCACCCACTCTATTTGCTTTATAACACTAGTCCTGTCCAGCCCAGAGGAAATAGCCACCCTGGGATTTAATGAGGGTTCTGATTATTTGACAGCCACTTATCCAGAAGGGGATGGGATTTAGCTCAGTTGGTAGAACGCCACTCTGCAATCTCTGAGGTCCTGCATTCAATTCCCAGCACCACAAAAATGGGAGAAGGACATGGCAATCTGCTCCCAAGGCAATCCCAAAACAATCAGCTATTGAAAACCCTATGAAAGTTGCCATGAGTCAGACATGACTCCACAGCACCTAACAAAAACAACAACAACAACAATTTATACAGAGTGCAGTGGCTACATGGAACAGGGGAGCAGGTACAAAGATAGCCCTCCCATCCATGGAACTTCTGTCCCACCAGGGTCTCTGATGGGGGCAGGTTAGGAAGCATGCCTAGTGGACTGGGAAGGCTCTACATGTATATCAGGGCCTTGCTAGATCTGAAAATCCTAGCTGATGGCTGTTCCATGCTTCTTTTTCACTGGAGCTTGCACTGTTCTTTCTTTTTATTTGTATTTCTTTGTGATGCTGGGATCAAACTCAGGGCCTTGTGCATGCTGAACAGACACTCTACCATTGAACTGTACCCAGACCTTAGAACAGTGTTGAGACAGTGTAGAAAGCTGAGTGTGATAACACAGGCCTTTAATCCCAGCACTTGGAGGCTGAGGTAGGAGGATTGCATGTTTGAGGCCAGCCTGGGATACCTAGCCAGACTGTCTGGGAGGGAGGGAGGGAGGGAGAGAGAGAGAGAGAGGAGAGAGAGAGAGAGAGAGAGAGAGAGAGAGAGAGAGAGAGAGAGAGAGAAATCCCGAGAGACAAAGAAAGACAAAGACAGAGAAAAATGTAGGTTTAATATTTCAGCTAAGGGAAATGTTTATAGACATTGGGAGTGTCCATATTTTCAAGTCAAACCCAGTGCCAAGACCATATTCTTATCCTGTGAAGAGAAAAGTTAGTGCTGGGGTATCCTGGGTTTATTTCTGTCCTTGTGTCTAGATACCTTTTGGATAATCCACCTCCCAACCCACAGTGATAGTCTAGCTGTATTTTGGAATATATTTTTTGTAAAATGATTAAGTATGTTCTCAGAACTATAATCTTAAGCCCATTTCAACTTTTATGAACAGTCACCAATCTTTTACACATACACTTTGAAAAGGTTTAGCTGTCTGTGAAAAAAAAGTCACCCTGTGCTTATCACCTGGTGAAAGAACAAAACTCAATATATAACTCACATAATTTGTATTAGTCAATATATTGTGTAATAAAAAATAAATTTATTGTCCTTTGCACAAGCTTTGTACTTCACTCCCCCTTTTAATAGCATCAATGTGTTCCCCTTTTGGATGCCTGAAACACTTGTGTCTGGGAGCTATTGCTTCATGCTGGTGTGGTTTTTGTTTTGTTTTGTTTTGTTTTCTTCTTGTTTTTGTTTGTCCCTTTATTTTTTCCTGTGTCCTAGCCTTCTTCCTTCTTTCCTCCTTTTTATCTTCTTCTTTTCTTCTTTCATACAATTTAGATATTGAAATCATAAAAGTTATTCCATGTCAAGTTGCATCCCCACAAATCTATTCCCCCATCACCCAGGTACTCATTGTTATTTGTTTCTTGTTTATATGTACAAAGAATTTTTATGTAAATACAAGCCAATAAAATTGAAGGTTTTCCTTCTGCTTTTAAAAATGCAAATGTAAACTGGGCATGGTGGTGCACACCTGTAGTCCCAGCAACTCAGGAAGCAGAGGCAAGAGGATTGCAGGTTTGAGGCCAGAGGCAGCCTGTGTAACTTAGTAAGACTTTGTCTCGAAAAAAAAGGCTGAGAGGACAGCCCAGTGGCACAGCACTTGCCCTGGGTTCAAATCCCCAATACAAAAAAAAAAAAAGAAAAAGAAAAAAGCAAGTATATTTTTATGCAAGTATATTTCAAGATTTCTGTTTAAGAAAGTGTTTGCAGATATTGAGAGGCTCCTAGTTTTCAAGATGTCAAGACCGTATTCTCATCCTGATACACTTTTTTGTTGTTGTTATTGTTGTTAGGTGGTGTCAAGTCAGGTCTGACTCATAGTGCCCCTGTGTAAACAGATGAAACACTCCCTGACACTATGCCATGACTGGCACTATTGTCAGTGCTTCTCTATTCATGGCGTTTTCAATGGCTGATTGTTTCGAGAGTTTTGAAGGCTGCAATGTCCTTCTCCCTAGTCAGCACCTGGTATTCCCAGGTGGTCTCCTAACTAAGCCGATCCTGCTTAGATTCTGAGATCAGGTGTGATCAGATGACATGGTGCTATGGCTGCAGACTGATATACTTGTATATCTTTTAAAAGTGTAAGTGTATTATGTACACATTTTTATTCAAAAACAAATTGTTTTCAATCTTTTGCTATTAAGAAGAGGGTTGTAAAGAAAACCTCACACATATGTCATTTCACATGTAATTATACTGTAGGGAAGTTCCTGGAAGTCATTTTATTGGATATCACCAGAATGCTTACCAAAGAGATTGTGCCAGTTTATACTGTCATGTATAATGAATGAAAGTCTTTTCCCAAATTCTTGCCAACCAAGTATGTCATTAACTTTGGAATGTTTACCAATCTGAACAGGGAGGGTAGTACATTGTTTTCCCAGTGTTGTTGAAATTTATATCTCTCCATTATGAGTAAGTATCTTTAAAATACTTAAGAACTGTTTATATTTGCTTTCCTGAGAACTGGCTGTGCATATTCTTTGCTCATTTTTCTCCCAGTGGACTTTTGGTGATTTTCTTACCAATGGGTAGGAGATTTATGCTTTGTGAAATAATTAGGAATACATATTTTTATTTATTTTGCCTTTTGCTTTTTTATCATGCTTTATGATATTTACTGAAAAAATGCTTTAAGAAATATATGACTGGGTGTAGTGGTGCATGCCTGTAATCCCAGCAATTAGGGAAGCATAGGCAAAAGGATCACAAGTTCAAGGCCAGAGACAGCTTGCTTAACTTAATGAGTCCCTGTCTCAAGTAAAAAATAAAAAATGGACTGGGGGTGTAGCCCAGTGGTAGAATAATTGTAAAACATGTGTGATATCCTGGGTTCAATTCCCCAATACCACCACCACCAACAACAATGACAACAACAAAATAATAAATGGCTCCTAATTTCTCAAATTTGATAAAAGGTAAACTCATAGAATCAGTAAGTTGTATGAGCCTTAACTAGGATAAACCAGAAGAAATTCACACCAAAACACATCATAAGTAAACTTCTGAAAACTAAGTTTAAAATACAAAAATGACACTTCTTCTGTAGAGAAAAAAATAGTTCTAATGTGGATGGATTTCTTATCTGAAACTATGAAGTCCAGAGAGGTGACACATTGTTTTCCCCACAGTTTTATATTAAGAAGTATATAATATAGGTTTTAAAATATATTTTTGTCATATTAAAGTGAGTCCATGTAATTCTATATTTTCTCTTCTTCCTTCTCCTCTGCTTCTTCTTCATCTTCGTTTTTTTTTTTTTTTTTTTTTCAGTACTATGGGGTTGAACCCAGGGCCTCATGCATGCTAGACAAGCACTCTATCACTGAGCTGCACCCCCAGCCCCTTTTTTATTTTTTATCTTGAGACAAGGTCTTGCTAAGTTATATAGGTGGCCTGTGGCCTTGAACTTGCAAGTCTTCTGCCTCTACCCCACAAGTTGCTAGAATTAAAGGTATGTGCCACTGGGCCTGGCTTAATTCTGTATGTTAAAGGAATTTTTTTTTCTAAATATAGATTTTTAATTGTCAATCTTTATAATACACTTATTGCTGTGGTTTTCTTTTTTTTTAACTTTTGTATCTAAATTTTGGACTATATCTACAAATATCTCCTAAACTAGTAATTAAAACTGAGGGTTTTTTTTTCAGTACTGGAGGTTGAACCCAGGGCCTTGCACTGGCATGCTTTGCAAGTGCTGTACCACTGGGCTGCACCCCCACCCCATTTTTGTACTTTTTAAGACAAGGTCTCACTAAATTACGCAGACTGCCTCTGGTCTCGAACTTGTGATCCTCCTGCCTCTGCCTCCCAAGTCACTGGAATTACAGACATGTGCCACTTCATCTGGCAAAACTGAGATTTTAAAAAAATATTTATTAGTTTGTTTCAAAATAATAATAAACCCATTATATGTTAACATTGTTGTTAGGAGTCACTGAATTGGATCTTACTCCTGGCAACCCTATGTACAACACAATGAAATACTACTCAACACTGTGCCATGCATTTGATATTTTTATGTTTGAGCTAATTGTTGCAGTCACTATGTTTCTTCTCATTTTCAGTCATATCACATTAGTAAAGGGAGATCCTAGGCCCATTACTTCATTCTTGTCATTAAGGTCGACTCTACTTCGAGGAGGCAACTCTTCCCCAGTCTTTTCTTGAATGCCTTCCAATTTGGGAGGGCTCATTTTCCAGTAGTATATTTGACAATTCTTCTCTGCTATTTATAGAGTTTTGAATCGTTAATTTTTTTCAAGAGTGGGCTGCTAGGTCCTTCTCCCTAATATGTCTTAGTCTGGTAGCTCAGCTAAAACCTATCCACCATGAGTGGCCCTGCTGGTATCTGAAACAGCAGTAGCATAGCTTTCAGCATCCCAGCATATATGCAAGCTCCCACAACTCAACAAGCTGCCCGACACATGGGGGATATGTTAAAATATATATCATAATTTTTTTTATTATTGGACATTTTTAATGTACACCTTAATGTGATTCATTCTGACATGCTTTTCATTGTGGCATTTACATATATGCATTTTGATGTACATTATTCATATAAGTTCCCCCTTACCTTCTTGTATGCCTCCCCCCCCCCCATCTAAGTCTTCTCTATCATTTACTTGGTAATACTTTTCTATATGTACTTGGGTCCCAGTTTATATCATAAATTTAAAAAAAAAATTTTTGAAGCATAAATGTCTCATACTAAATTTGGAAATCAATATGAAAGTTCCTCAGAAACTAAAGATAATCTTTCAATATCTCTCTTGGTTATATACTCACAGGAATTTAAGTCAGCATACACAGATATACCTGCATGTCCATATTTATCGTGGCACTATGCACAATAGCTAAGTAATAGAATCATCCTGGGTAACCACCAACAGATGCATGGATAAAGAAAATGTGGTGTATATATACAATGAGTTTTACTCAGCCATAAAAAGTGAAATTATATCATTTGCAGGAAAATGGATTGAACTGAGGATCATAATGTTAAGCAAAATAAACCCAAATAAGAAAGACACATGCCACATGTTTTCTCTCATATGTGAAGTCTAGAATTAAAACAAATAGTACATGAAAGTAGAAGGATATTTGGAAGGAGGAAGGGGGAAAGAATGAGGAATAGGAAAAGGGAATATGTAAGTGAATATGAACAAAGTACATGATATACATAGATGAAAATGTCAATGAAACTTATAAATACATAAATGCTAATAATAAAAACAAAACAGAAGATTAGCACCATAGACATTTGCTAATTATTTTGAAGTCCAGCTTGTGCTTCTGCCTATAGTCTGCTATGGCATATTATTTTGGTTGAAGTGTTTGTAGAAAATCTGGTTTCACCCAGATATATAACTGAAAAGTGGACAGTATTTTCATAGATTCTTTTTCAGAAAATTGTAAACATTCTTGCTTGACAGCACACTTAAACTAGGCAAGTAGTTGGTGTTTAATTATTAGCATTGATCTTAAATCTTAAACCCTGTCAATAGAGTTTTGGTATTTTCTTACACTAAGATCCATTGTCTATTTTTCACTTTAAATCGATCTTTTATCTATGCATGCTTTTGTAAAAATCATACATTGGTCATTTGGAAAGTATAGGTCCACTGACTTATAGTATACAGCTCTTCCAAACAGATATATTTTATTAACTATTATAAGCTTGGGGCAGTGATTCACACCTGTAATCCCAGGTGGAGACAGGAGGATTGTGCATTTGAGACCAGGGGCAGCCTGAGTAATTTAGTGAGACCCTTACTCAAAATAAAATGTAGAAAATGGCCTAGGGGTGTGGCCCAGTAATAAAGCACTTGTATATGCAAGGCCCTTGGTTCAATTCCCAAGTGCAGTAAATAAATAAATAATAAATAAATAAAAGAAAGATTTACCATCATCACTGATCTCATCAGAAAAATCTTTAAATATTGGACAGCTGTCATGCTCAATGTAGCAGATACAATTTTTCCAAGATTTTAGTTCTTGCTTTTGCAGGTAGTTTTCCTTGAGCTAACAGGCTCACTTTTTCGTTTTCAAAACATGTGTGATAACTACTAAAATCATATTAACCATTGACTTTCAGTTATTCTTTCATTAAAGATAATGTTTCATGATGAAAGCAGCTGGTTCCACTCGCCACTGAAATGATTGCCCAACTGCTTTTCCTTGAGATAATCATCACTCTTTAGTGTGCAGTAGAAGTGTTCCCTGTGCCTCCCAATTTGTTACAGAGAATGTTAAAAAGATTATGTTCTCCAGGGTTGAGGTATAATAAAATTAAGAATTTTTACAGCTTCAACAAGGACATAGTTAAGTACATCTGGAAAAAAAGATATTTTTTAACAGAAAGTGTATTGCTGTAACGAATGCAGTGAATACTAACACAGTCAACATTACTGCTTTGATTTCTGCTAAAATGCAAACAATTTTATCCATTATACTTCATGACCAAATTTCTACACATCAGAAAGGGCATCACATCTTAATGTTATTAGGAAAATACGGTGACTTCATGAACCTCCCTGGACTGTTTACTAGGACTTCCAGATGTCAGTACTCTGAGAACCACTAGTCTAAAGTTTCTTTAGTCAGTTTCTATTAATTCTTTACTATAAGCAAAAATTAAAGTAATGTATTTCTTCCTGTCCCTCACCCTTTCCCCTCCACCAAGTGACTTTAGTCAATAGTGCTTTGCTTCCTCGTATTTACCTTTGTATTGTTAATAGTCATCTATTAAGTAGTCTGGAAGCATTAAATTATATCCTTTGAGTGCAGAGACTACAGATGAGGTAATTACAGATGAGCAAACCTACTCTTCCCTCAACCCATCTTTTCCTTCCCTCATGAATGTCCACTGGTCCCATCATTTTTGCATTGTCAGTTACTAACATTATGTTCTGTTCTTTCACTCCCATCCCTACATCTGTTTCAACTACCAGTAATGTTCACTGCCAGTTCATTGGTCGTGGTTTCTGTCTAGTGTGGCTGCAGTTCAGCCTGGAGTTGTTTTCTCAAGAACCGCTCATAGAAACAATATTTTCTGAGGTTTTTGTATATTTAGAAAAATAACTTGGATATAGAATATAGTAAAACCAATGTACAACTTGCTTTGCTTGAGTATTTTAAATTGTACTTAAGATACTCATAGTCTGTATCCTTCTGTAGGTAAATAAATGTTGCTGTAGAGAAACAGAAGGCCAGCCTGCTTCCTCTTTATACCTGTCTTGATATTTTTGTCTGTATCCCTTAAGGTGGCTTTCTTCATTCATCTTTGGGAAGGTATCTTGAATCAATTGTTCTGTTCAATTACCCTGGTTTCTAGTTTGTTACTTTGTCTCTCTTCTTTGGATATAATTTTATTTCTATATCTTCATTTCTATATTTCTATATCTTCATTTTCTGTTATTTATTTCCAAAGCTTTTGCATTTTTAAAATTTTTTCCACATTCTAGTTCATATTATGTATATACTATGTTATATACGGGGGCTGGGATTTAGCACAGTTGGTAGAGCACCGATAATCGGTCTCTGAGGTCCCAGGTTCAATTCCCAGCACCACAAAAATGGGAGAAGGACCTGGCAATGCACTCCCAAGGCAATCCCGAAACAATCAGCCATTGAAAATCCTATAAGGGTATCTATGAGTCAGACACGACTCTACGGCACCTAACAACAACAACAACACGTTATATATATATATATCAGTGAAGAACTTAGAGGAGCACTGCAATTTACTTGGCAGATAACACAGGGATTTGACTTTATCTTAAGTCAAGCCCAGAAGAAACATCAACTATGTATAGTCCTAGGAGAAAATAGTCAGTTCTCAGTAGTGTCTGACATGCTAGGAAATTCAGTTCTTTAATAATTCTGTGAGAGATTCCATTTCCCGGAAATTACAAACAGGACTAGAGGCTTATCTTTGTTGTTGTTGTTGTTGTTAGGTGCCGTCCAGTCGAGTCCTACTCATAGTGACCCTATGTACAGCAGATCGAAACACTTGCTGATTCTGTGCCAGGCAAATGATCTTATTTATGTTTAAACTCATTGTTGCAGACACCGTGTCACTCCATCGGTGGAGGATTATCCTCTTTTGCGTTGACCTGACACTCTCCCAAACATGATGTCCTTCTCCAGGGATTGATCTCTCCTGACTACATGTCCAAAATATGTAAGACGCAGTCTGGCCATTCTTGCTTCCAAGGAGCACTCTGGTTGCACTTCTTCTAGGACAGATTTGTTGGTTCTTTTGGCAGTCCATGGTATATTCAATAGATGTCTCCAGCACCACAATTCAAAAGCATCAATTCTTTTCCTGTCTCCTTTGTTCAATGTCCAGCTTTCACAACCATATGATGCCACTGAAAATACCATGGCATGAGTCAGATGCACCTTCGTCTTCAATGTGACATCTTTGCTTTTCAATACTCTAAAGATATCTTTTGCCACAGCTTTTCCTAGAGCAATGTGTCTTTTGATTTCTTGACTGCTGCTTCCACGGGTGTTGATTATAGAGCCAAGCAAAGCAAAATCTTGGACAACCTCAGTCATATCACCATTTATTGTGAAGCTACGTGCTGACCCAGTAGTAAGGATTTTTGTATTGTTGATGTTTAGTCATAACCCATATTGAAGGCAATGATCTTTGATCTTCATCAGTAAATGTTTTAAATCCTCTTTACTTTCAGCAAGCAGAGTGGTGTCATCTGCATAACGCAGGTTGTTAATGAGTCTTCCTCCAATCTTGATGCCGTGTTCTTCCTCATAAAG
>VMDO01001838.1:0-71159 GCA_007922755.1 Pedetes capensis
AGCTTCTGGTGTTCCCAGGCGGTCTCCCATCCAAGTACTAACCAGGCCCGACCTTGCTTAGCTTCCGAGATCTGACGGGATCGGATGCCACAGGGCTACAGCTGCAGAACTACTTATGTAGGGAACATTATTCCTCCCTCCCCCCCTTTCTCCTTCCTTCCTTCCTTCCTTCCTTCCTTTCTTCCTTCCTTCCATCCTTCCTTTCTTTCTCTCTTTCATTTCCTTTCTCTCTCTCTTTCTTCTTTTTTCTTTCAAGGCAAGATCTTGGTATGTAACCTGGCTGGCCTCAAACTTACTATGTACCACCGGTTGGCCTCAAACTTGTGATTCTCCTGCTTTAGCCTACCAAGTGCTAGGATTTTATAAGCATTACCAAGCCCAGCCATAACAGCTGGGGTGTTTTGTTGCTGTTATTTTATTTTTTAATTTTTAATTTTTTTGTGTGTGGTACCTGGAAGTTGAATCCAGGGCCTCACACATGCTTTACAAGTACTCTACCACTGGGTTGCACCCCCAGCCCATTTTTAATTTATTTTTTAATTTTGAGTTTGGGTCTCACTAAATTACACAGGCTGCCTCTGGCCTTGAACTTGTGATCCTCTTGCCTCTGTCTCCTGAGTAAATGGGATTACAGATGTGTGACACTGTGCCTGGCCCATATCGGCTAGTTTTAATAAGCTCCCCGAAAAAAAGATGATTTTTAGTATCTTTGAAGTGGAAATAGGCTATGTGAAATTTTTATGAAACCATTTTTCCTTTCATAACATTAAGGCATGATAAAAGATAATGATAATTTTTTAATTTTGTGATATAGTTAGTTATGTTTCCATAGCTTGCTGGGTATTTTTCTTTTCTCCTATCAGTGGTTTGATGCATGGATTTTTCAAATCTCTTTCAAAGATCTTACTGAACTTCATATAAAGTTATAATAGATATTTCCAGGGTTAGGATTATTACCAAATTAAACATTATGTATTTCTGATAATTGGAGGAGAGTGGAAATGGGGGTGTGTGTGGTAAAACCTCCTAGTGACTTTAGTGACAAAGGTCTTTTGAGAATGGCTGTCTGTACTGTGGGGCATAGAACGTGATGCTCTGGACAAGGGCTGTTGGGATAAGATGCTATATGCCAGATATCATGTCACACCTGTGGTGCACACCCATAATGCCAGAGATCCAGGAGGTGGAGGCAGGAGGATTGAAAATTTAAGGCTGGAGGCAGTCTATCTCAAAAAAATTCAAAGACAGCCAGGCATGGTGGCGCACGCCTGTAATCCCAGCAGCTCTGGAGGCAGAGGCAGGAGGATTGCAAGTTTGAGACCAGAGACAGTCTGCATAATTTAGTGAGACCCTGTCTCAAAAAAGGAAAAAAAATGGGCTGAGGGTGCAGCTCAGTGGTCCAGCACTTGCAGAGCATGCAAGCGTGAGGCCCTGGGTTCAACCCCCAGTACCACAAAAAGAAAAAAAAGAAAAATTGAAAGACTAAAACTGGGTTGAAGGAGCAGCTTGTTAGTAGAGCGCTTGCCTAGCATGTGCAAGGCCCTACATTCAGCTGCTCGGTATGGCCAAGAAAAAAAAAGAAAGAAAAGAAAAGAGAAAGAGTATAAAAGACATTGTTGCATGGCACTGGGGCTGTTGACCAACTGATGTACTTAAGTCAAAAATGTGTGTGTGGGGGAAGCATTTTTAAAACAGAAACAGCAAAAACAGATCCTTCCAGGAACCGCATGGTCTATTAACATTTAGGACCAAGTAAAGCTATCTGGAAATCAGTATTTAAACATTGTTATGAAATGAGCCATATGTCAAATAAAACAGGACAAAAAAGAGTAGAATTGTGAAGAAGAAAATACAGAATACCTGTTTACGGTGTCAGTTCATGTGTCTGTTTCCCTCCAGGCAAAGTTTATTTTTCCTGGCTGATGTGATCCCTTTTATTCAGTTGTCAGTACTACTAGAGCAGGTACTTACTAAATGCTTCTAATTGTTATTGTATATTCATACTTTGTGTCTTACCCTGGGAGGATTTGTTCATTTTATAGTTATTGAAGTAACAGAATAATGCCAGTGAAAGTCTGAAAAACGGAGAAAAATAAAAGCAGTCCTCTCAAACCCCTAGCAACTGCCATTTCTGTGTCAGTATTTCACTCTTGTATGACACTTTACAGTGATATCCTACACAGGCCCTGCAGACAGGCTGCTTGGTTTTACATCCTACCTTCTTTCCTTACCCGCTGTTTGAGCTTGGCCAAATTCCTTAAGCTCTCTGTGCCCCAGGTTCTCCACCTGTGCAGTGGAGATGGTATAGTAGTACCCATCTCTCATGGTTTTGTGAGGATTAACTGAAATAGTGAGTGGGAAGGGAGTTCTTGCATGGGGCGTGGTGGTGTGACCGCTCAATAAACAATAGTTATTGCTGGTGATGTTATTATTTTCACCTGCAGTCTTTAGGATCACCACCTTGTACAGCGAGAGAGGCTGGAATTGCTTTTGTTTCTCACAAGAAAGCAGAGGCTAGGAGAGGTTCAATGAGCTGCGCAGTCCTGACTTCAGGTCCAGAGGGTTTTTGTTTGTTTGTTTTGTTTTATTTGTTGTGCAGTGCTGGGGATCAAACCCAGGCCCTTGCACACTTGTACGTGCTAGGCAAGTGCTCCACCACTGAACTACATCCTCAGCGCCAGAGGTGATTTTTAAGACAAATGTGAAAGAGTAGATATTTTTGCTTTTTAAGAGATTCCTTTGAAGGGACAAGGAGTCATTGTCTCCTGATGTGATACAATGGGAAGTATATCCTATCATCTGTGGCTCATCTGTCTTGCCAAACATGTATAACTGCAAGTGATTCAGGACTTTAGGACTTTCTTTCTTTTTCTTTTCTTTTCTTCTCTCTCTCTCTCTTTGTGTGTGTGTGTGTGTGTGTGTGTGTGTGTGTGTGTGTGTGTGTGTGTATGTGGTACTTCAGGGTTGAACCCAGGCCCTCGCACATACTTAGCAAGTGCTCTACCATTGGCCTGCACCCCCAGCCCATTTTTAAAATTTTTTAATCTTGAGACAGGGTCTTGCTGAGTTATGCCAGCTGCCTCTGGCCTGGAACCTGAGATCCTCCTGCCTCTGCCTCCCAAATCATTGGGATTACAGGTATGAGCCGCTACCACACCTGCCAATGAGCTTCATCATGACATTTCCGTACAGGCGTGAGCCACTGATTCACCCGGCTAACTCAGGACTTTCTATGAAACTCCAACTTTAGAGGACAGAGCAGGGACAGAGGGATCACTTTAAACTCTAGAGCCAAGCAAATTCAGAACGTGGTACATTCAGCGATACCAACTGGCCACGTCTTTTCAACAAGTCAATGCCACAATTAAAAGAAAGGCTGGAGGTGGGGGACAAGAGAGGTAGAACAGTGGGAGATTGTTCTAGATTAAGAAATATATAAAACAAAAGCAATGTACCTGACATTTGTTGTTGTTAGGTGCCATTGAGTTGTGTCCAGCTCATAGTTACCTCATAGGGTTTTCAATGGCAGATTGTTTTGGGATTGCCTTGGGAGTGGGTTGCCACGTCCTTCTCCCGTTTAGCGGTGCTGGGAATCGAACTCAGGACCTCAGAGACTGCAGAGCAGCTCTATCAACTGAGCTAAATCCCAGCCCACCTGACATTTAGTAGGATACTAATTTGAACCTGAAAGAAAATTAGAGTACTGAATATAAACAAAATATTTAGAAAATACTAAGAAATGAGTAGTAGTTTTTTGAGATGTGATAATGATATATGGTTATTTTTTGAAGATTTATATTGAAAAATTTAAAGGTAAATTGCTTTGATGTCTGTAATCTTAACTGATTTAGCAAAAAATAAATAGGCAAATATAACAAAATACTATCAATTGTTTTAAAATTTTGAGACAGTGTCACTAAATTGCATAGGCTGCCTCTGGCCTCCAAATCATGATCCTCCTGCCTCCATCTTTCGAGTGCTGGCATTATAGGCATGCACTACAGTGACCAGTTTTTTTTTTTCCCTCCCAGTAATTTTTTTTATTAGTGATTTTTTAAGCGTACAACTTAATGAGTTTCTTTTGTGTGTGTGTGGTACTGAGGAGTTGAACCCAGGGCCTCACATGTGCTTTACAAACTCTCTACCACTGAGCCATACCTCCAGCCCATTTTTCACTTTAATCTTGAGACAGGGTCTTGCTAAGTTACACAGGTTGCCTCTAGCTTGGAACGTGTGATCCTTCTGCCCCTGCCTTTGGAGTTGAACGGATGGCAGGCACCATGGAGCCTGACAATGACTTTCATTATGACATTTCCATGCATGGGTATCATTGTACCCTGCTCATGTTAATCCCTCATTACCCTCTCATGTCCCCCTCCCTGTCCCTTTCCTCCCCACCAATGGTGTCCCTTCTATTTGCATGTTTTGTTTGTGTGCCTATCTATATCTATCCAAATTTTGCCATAAGGACAAAACATGTGATATTTCCCTTCCTTTCCCCTATTACCCTTTCTTATCGCTCCTGCCCCTTTCTCTTTAGTCCTTCATTTCCCACTGTATAGGCCCATTTTACTTTTAATATTGAACATATATTGAAATTGAACACCCACATATAAAACATGCAATGTTTGCTGATTTCTACCAACTTCTGGATGTAGGTGTTTCTAACTGTTTCACAAATGTTTGGGGATTTTCATAATAAAAAGTAAACAAACAATGGACCTCTTTTAGAAAGCCGAAGCTGTGAGTGAAGGTTTTTCCGGATGTCACCTTACACAACATCACGTGCAAATGTGTGTTCAGTGATGGTGGCCCAGAGCACACCTCAGCCTTTCCTATCTTACACAATAGGGAATTTCATGTATATTTCATGAGGAAGGACACAAAAATCTTATGGTTAAGAAACAAAAGACCAAACCAAAACAACCACCACCACAACAAAAACCCACCTTATATTTCCAGGTAAAACCTCTTTTGTCATTTTTAGGAAAGGCAAAACCTAAATTATCTAGCTTGGGTGCTGTGTAGCTTTTAGATGGGTAACAAATAAATACTGGGGTATAGCCTACACTTTTTTTTTCCTTAGACAAGGTCTCACTGTAGCCTGGGCTGGCCTCGATATTTGTCATCTTCCTGCCTCCGCTAATCAGTAATAATATGTGTTTACAATGTAAACACATTGGAATTATACTTTATTTTTTCAGAAAGGGTCTTGCTGTGTGGCCCACGCTGTCCTTGAATTCTCGATTCTCCTGCTTCAGTCTTCTGAGAGCTATAAGAGCATAGTTGATGATTTTGGTAAAAATTGATCTACAAGCAGAGACAGAGCTAAGAAAAATCTCGAATCTGAATTCCCAACTCGGGGATCTGCACTAAGTAACTCATTTAAAAGTGAGAATGTTTGAGGAGAGTAAATGTATTCACCTCCAAGTTCATAAAATCTTTATTTTACTCTCCAGCCAAGTTCAAGGAAAATCACAAGTTTTCATTTCATTCTCTAGCAGCTTCCAAAAATAACATCTTAAATATATACCTCTTGGACCAACCCACCACCCTAAGGATTTATTTTAAGCTAAGGCACAACTGGAACTAAATAAACTCGCAGCATTGGAACATAAATCTCAGTGTAGAAAGGATCCTTCTAATCTGTCCTCCGATAGCAGCCAAGGACATAGTGGTGCTTAGGAGTTGACCAAGAGTCGTGGAAAATTGGCTTTTTCACTGTGTGAGGGGTTCTGAATATAAATCTTTACTTCTTATAATTATGGGGGGGGGGAATCTGTTTATAAAGAAAAGTTATGGCTCTTAGCCCCTCAATATAGTAAAAATTTAGAACCCTAAGTAGACAGATATTCCCCCAAATTGTCCAGTTCTACATCTCTTTCCTCAAGAAGGCATAAGGACTTCAACAGCTCATAGATGTTGCAGAAAATAGCCTTTTCAGATCAAAAGTGCTGATTATGATAGCCTCACTGTTTCCTACATGCAAATCATAAGAGGGAGAATCCGCATGTTATAGACCCTAAACATTTTCTCCAGTGTTTGCCACACCTGCCCATATTTCAATCAACAAACTCCCCAGAGAAGTTCCTTGTGTTTTAAATTTCTTTGAAAATCCCAACTTGCCCACCAGTTTTCTTCTACATCTCTTGATTTAGCACCTCTAAGATGCTGGACTACCTTTCCATCTCAAGAGAAAGACAATTCCAAGTATTGGGTGCAAATCCTCTGCAAAGATCCTTTTACCTGACAGTTTTTCCAAATAGTTTAAGCTCCATTCTGCTCCATTCTGACTCACTCATTTAGAGAGGAGCATTTCTGGGCAAACCCCAGATGTTTTCCAACTTACCTGTTTATTCTTGCTCTTTCAGAGGCTCTTGCTGTTATAACAATTCATCAGCAGGTGGTTACTCAGCTTCTGGTGCAAGCTGGCGCTGGGCTGAGCTGGAACAGGACAGAGGTCCTTCCCCATTTTTCCTTACAATTCTCAACTGACAGGAAGCAACCCAAAATAGTATAGACATGAGGTTTCAATGCATGTGTTCTTCTAATTAAGTCTGAACAGCCAAAGGGAGTCCAAGGTCGCTGAATTAAGCTTTGAAGAAATGTTAGGCTGGGATCCATGTTAGAGTCAACTGATGATGGCCGCTATTCATTGGGCACTTAAGGCCACACCAGGCATTGGACTAAGCCCTTCACAGACGTTTCTCATTTCACCTTCAAAAAACCTTATGAAGTGAGTTTTATTATCCCCATTTAACTACCTGACAGGAAAGGTTTGGCAGACTGAAAAGGTTTTCCTGGAGATGAGCAGCCAGGACAAGGCAGTGCAGCTGTGGAAACCCAGGGCTTCGCTCCTTCCCTGGGATGGCGCAGTGGTAACATGGGGCGGGCCAAGGACACAGCCTGGGGTGGGGGTGGCTGGGGTATTCAAGCGGTCTGACGTGTGTAACTTAAGCCACACAGCCCAGGTACCGGTGCCCCCCATGTTCCTATTTGGATACCGCTCTACCAAGATCTAGACAGACTTTTCAAGATGGACTAACGTTCGGGCTGAGAAAGGGGACGTAGGAATCTTTGCTTCTGTCTGCTCAGTTGCATCAGGCAAATAGGACGTCTGCTTCCCTGTGAGACTTAAGGTAGCTTCCAATTCCATGAGTGCAGTCAGGAAGCAAGGGGTGTGCGCGCACATGCGCACATGTGCTCGCACGTGCCTGTGCGCTCGTATGCAGTGACTCAGCGCCCACTGCTGCAGGATATCAAGGTCTATGAGACAGCCTGCCTCCCTGGGTGGCTTGGAGGTCACCTCCTGCTTCTGCAGTTCCTGGCTGCCACTCCATGTTTGAGGTGTAGAGATGTGGATTCCACAAGTCCCCACCGCCCACTTTGCTGCTTCTACGCCTTAGCATCTAAGTGGAAGGTCAGGAAAGGTCTTAGTTTTGCTGCAAACTAGTGGCTTGAACTTGGAAAAGTCTTTTCTCTCTGTACCTCAGCTTGCTTTTCTGGCGATAGAACAGGGTTCACGGGAGGATCTCTAGGGCTCTTCCCATTTGGAATTTCCTAACTCTGACATCAAATCTGGGATTCCTTTCCTTGCTGAGGTCCTGAGGCTCACCCTGGGGTCAGCTGGGGTCACCTGTGCCTCCTCATGGTCCACACCCTTCATGAGTTCCTTGTCAGGTTCTTGATGGTAGAATCATTTCTGTGTGAAAGAAATCAGAGAAGATGAGAAAAAGGGGAAACAGTACTGCTGAAGACAAAGACAAGGGCAGTTTCCATTCCTTTCTTTTTCTTTTATTTGTTTATTTATTTTGACATAGGGTCTCATTGTGTAATCCCAGCTGGCCGTGAATTTGTGATTCTCCTGTCTCAGGCTCCAGAATGCTGGGATTACAGATGTGCACTACCACATCGGCCAAGTTGCATGCCTACTGAGTGCCAAGCACTCTTTCCAGAACACGTCTAAACTGACAAACTCTCTGCTGTCATGGAACTTAGACTTCCAAAGTGTCAGCTTTACACAGTGATCAGTTGAAATAAGGCTTGAGACCTAGGAATTAAGAGTGGATTCCCTAAACCCAGACTTTCTCAATGGCTTTCTCTCTGGTTTCCTTTCTGGCTTTTCTGTCAAACTCATCTTCAAATACCCATAGGCTAAAATGCCCCTAATGTCCTTTCTTTATACCTTTTATCCTGTCATGAAATCCAGGTTTTTTTCACTCACCCTTGGGCCCCTCCACAGGCTTTCAGAACCTACTCTTCATCATCCATATTTGTACCCATTCCCTCACATTTCTGGGGCCTTCAACTGGATTAGTTTATTTATGGTCTCCTTCATCACTTTCTCTGTTTTGCTGCTTCCACTTGTTGCTGTTCTTCAAAGATTTAGTGGTTGAGCTTTAAAAGAGAGCTAAAATAATCCACATTTATTTTAAAAAATGATATAGAAATATGAGCAACCTATTTCTTTCTCTCTGAGGTAAAATTTTATAAAAATTTCAAATTTATAAGAAAGTCAGAAGAATTTTACAGAGAATATTCATACACCCTATACCTATACCATAGCCCTGTGGCATCCAATCCCATCAGATCTTGGAAGCTAGGCAGGGTCGGGCCTGGTTAGTACTTGGATGGGAGACCACCTGGGAACACCAGGTGCTGTAGGCTTGGGAGAAGGACCTGGCAACCCACTCCCAAAAATCAATCCGCCATTGAGAATCCTATGAACAGCAGAGAAGCACTGACAGTAATGTTTCCCCTATTGTACGTAGGGTTGCTATGAGTCAGATACCGACTTGACAGTACCTAATAACAACAACTACACCTGGATTCACCAGTTTGTAATATTTTAGTGGATCTCTCTCCCTCTCCCTTTCTCTTGCTCTCCCTCTCTCTCTCTCTCCCTTTCCCTCTCTCCCTTACTCCTTCTCCCTCTTCTTCTTCTCCTCTCTCTACACAAACACATTGTTATTTATTTTTCTAAACAATTTGAAATAGTTTGTAGATATCACGCCCCTTTACCCTTTAATAAATATTTCAGTGTATATTTCCTAAAAAAAATCCTCAGTATAATTATCTACTTCAGAAAATTAAATATTGATACAATATTCTTATCTAATTTAACTTCTATAGTCTAATTTTTTCAATTGACCTGATTCTGTCCTTTATAATTTTTTCCCCATTATGTACAGGATCTGGTCCTGGATCACACAGAGTACATTCACTTCTTGTGCCTCCTTAGTGTCCTTTAATCTGGAGTCTCAGTTTTTCTTTGTCTTTCATGACAGTGACATTTTTGAAGGATAAGGGCCAGTCTTTTTTTAATATAATATTTTACAATTTGTACACACACACACACACACACACACACACACACACACACACGGATTTTTTTTTTTTTTAAGAGATAAGGTCTCACTATGTTGCCTTGGCTGTCCTTGAACTCTTTGGTTCAAGTGATCCTTCTGCCTCAGCCTCCTGAATAGCTGGGACTACAGGTGCACACCACTGTGGCTGACTGTAATTTCATATTTTAATGATAAACTATTTGGGTTCTATGTATCTTCCATCTCTTTTCCCATGTCATTTCAATACTTGGGAATGCATTTCCATCTCCTAGGTCCTGCTTGTCCTTCAAAGGCTCAGTTCTAAACCCTTGGCCCTTGGACCTGGCTAGAGGCTGGATGGTACCTGTCAGGCCCCTTTAATATCTACTGTGGTCCTCAGCACTGTGCTTAGCCAACATAGGCTAATTAATAAATATTTGTTGATTAATTGAGCCGAAGCTCAGACATAAGTACTATCTGTGGCAAAGACAGAACTTGTCACATAAGCTTAGCAATCAGTTCTGGGGTTGGTAATTATTGAGGTAAATTTTGGGTCCAGACTGGATTTCTGACTACAGATTTGCCAGGCCATAGACCTGTGGGGAATCTGATATTTTTAAAAAAACTTCAGAAGCAATTGTGAAGAGTATGAAATGAAATGAATTCTTCCCTACTATTTTATTCCTCCCAGTTTGGGTAAAATGAAAAAGTGTTAAATGCAGGAAAAGGTTCCAGAGACTAATGAACCTAACTGCTCAAACCACAATCCAGTATATTCCAATATAGTCTGTCTTCATGTGTTAAATGTATAGAAGGTTGAAGGCAGCTAATTTGTTCAGAAAAGAGGGCCTACAGAGGAGATGCTAAATTATAAATTGAGAAGAGAGCTCTCATACTAAGCACTACCCATTTGCGGACATCAAATAAGTCCTTTCGCCCTTGCATGAGAGAGCATTAGACTCTTATCAAGCCTTGGTAAATTCTGAAAATCACATGGTGTTCAATGCCTCCATGTGGTAGAAAAAATAACTTAGTTCTGTCCTAGCTTCCTGTGATAGCAAAATTCAAGACCAGAAGAGTCTGATGATGCTTAGAGTCATTAAATGAGATCTTTCTTCCTCTCTTCTCTTCCTTCCTTCCTTCTCTTTCCCTCTTTCCTTCCTTCCTTCTTTCTCTCTCTTCTTTCTTTCTTTTTCTTGTTTCTTCCTCTTTTTTTCTTCTCTCATCTTTTTTCTTTTTCTTTCTTTTTTTTCTAAGGCCTATGAAAAATGACCCAAATTGAAGACCAGCTTTGTGGAACTGGCCCTTTTTTTGTGAACCTTCGTTATCTTTCTGAATACGAAATGGATTTTCCAGCCAATGAGGCATTATAAAGTGAAACAAGTGGACTGAAATCCACAGTGAGCCCACCTTTTCCAGAAAAGCTTTGAAGAAACTCCTTGGAAATTCTAAACACAAGATGTTCTTGTTTGTGTGACAGAAAAAGGAAATCCTTTCTATTTCACCACAGGTTAAGTTTAAAAAACCATATTGGCAAATGTCAATTTGCTTGACAATTCTTTGGGTATGAAATTGGCCAGTGAGCAACAAACCAAACATAGGCATATGCAAAGGTTAAACTGAGTCTCTTTCTTTTGAATCAACTGCTTCATTTCACTTCCTAGGGATCAGCTAGCACCTTGATCTTCAAGTGCTTCTACTTAAAAGTACTTGGATACTCTAAGGACAGCTTAAAGAAGAGAGTTGGATCATTCTGAGAACCATGGAGACTTAATAGTAAGAACTAGAGCCCACTTCCTCAGAGCCTCTGCATGAGATGTCACAGTGCCACACCCCTTGCAGTTGCATCTTTAAAATATAAATGGGAGCAGTCCTATCAAAGCATTCAGTGTGCTTGTAAGCATTTGCTTGCACAAGCCAGAGACTGCTACAGGAAACTGCTTCCTCTGAGGGAAACAGGGAGCTGGGGAGGAGCAGAAGGATATTTTCCTGGCATACCTTCTGGTTTCTTTAGGAAAAAATAGCATGAAAATGTATTACCTACCTAAAATATATCCATAAATGTAAAATAAATAGTGAGGATCATTCTTCAGATGGGAACTCAATAGAAGTCATTAGTTTATTTAAGCAAATGTGCCTGTAAACCCAGTGATTCCAGAGGTGGAGGCAGGAGGATAGAGTTGAAGGCCAGAGGCAGCCTGCATAATTTAGCAAGACCCTGTCTCAAAATAAAAAGTAGAATAGGGGGTAGGGATGCTTCTCAGTGCTAGGGCACTTGAAAGTATGTTTGAGGCCCTTGGTTCAGCCCAGAGTACAGCAAACCAAACCAAACCAAAACAACCACCACCACCAGCACCATCCCCTTGCCAAATTTGGTGATTCTCTTAGCTTACTCCCATCTTCCCATTTTCTCAACTGTCTAGATTGTTAGTGCATTCTTGAAAATATTATTCTCTTATATTTAATGTTTTCTCCAATGTAAGTGAGGCTTTTCTTTCTCCTCAGTAATGCCATAACTGACAAGTTCATCTGTGGATGGCAGAGGTCATAGTTGCTATTTTGCCACCAATTTACTACATGGCCTTGAATAAGATATACTGACTTTCTTCACCTTAAATTCTTTGTCTGTAATATGAATGTAAACTAGAAGATATCACAGGCCCTTCCTAGTAATAAAATACTGATTCCTTAACTCTATCTTCCAAGTTTCTTATACAGAACGTGTCTTCAATTCTAAGTTATGAAGACCCCATGCCCTAACAAAGTGCCTGAGAAGTAGGACCAGAGTAGAATTATTAATAATGTACTTTACATCATGGTTAATAAATCATGTTCATTGTAGATATATGACGATTTGATCCTGCCAGTCAGTATTATACAGGTATTCTTGCCCTTTATAGATGAGAAAATTGAGGCTCAAAGAGGTCAGTTTAGTTCCTCAGGCCTTATAGTGAATAAGGAGAAGACATAGAGGTTGTAAGTGAATTTTTTTCTAAGATAACTGTGGTGTGTTTAAAATACTCTGATATAAAGATTAGTCTTTTGAAAGCAACAGATTCTGTTTTAAACATTTTGAGGTCTTTATTTCCTCTCAGTGGGATGGGATTTAGCTTGGTGGGTAGAGTGCTGCACTGCAGTCTCTGAGGTCCTGAGTTCAATTCCCAGCACCGCCAAAATGGGAGATGGGCCTGGCAATCCACTCCCAAGGCAATCCCGAAACAGTCAGCCATTGAAAACCCTGTGAGGGTTGCTATGAGTCAGATGCTGACTCGACGGCACCTAACAACAACAACAATATTTCCCCTCAGCAGGTCATTCTAAAAACATAAAGCACTAAACTACATAACTGTGCATTAGACATTAGAGGTTGTAATATACAGAAGAGGGTTAGGATTTTTCTAGACAGGTGATTGTGAAAACACTTCCCTATATAGGAGGAGCCCTTAAAGTTTATGATTTATTTCCCAAGGGACCAGTTCAACCCAAACACCAACAATGGAACACGAAATATCATGTTTCATTAAAAAAAATTATTACTATAGTTAGCTAGCATCCAAAAATACAATTTATGCCAACCAATGTTAAAGAAAAAACTTACCCACTGTCCTGGTTACTTTAGCATGTTGAATTTTTTATTTCCTTGTAATCTTTCCCAGCTTTTATCTTTACACAAATGGTTTTTTCCACTAGTAGTGCTCATGGAATAGATAGTTGGTGGTGGTGGAAGGTGCTGGGGAAGGAACTCAGGGCCTTCAGCATGCGAGACACACCATTTACTAGACAAACTCTTTACAGCTGAGCTACCTTTCCAGCCAATACATACTTTTCAATATCAGAAATCTGAATTTTTATAAGAGGAAATATCATGTTTAATAACTGTTATTTTCCTCATCCTGAGTTTACTTCATGTACGGCTTTCCTCTAGAACTTACATCTTTTTCACTAGAAGTTCAAAAGTATACAGCCTGTTTCTAAGGATTTTTTTTGTTGTTTTTCAATCATATAGTAGGGAACGTCACCATTTCAAGACTCTCCAAACCTTCAGAAAGATTATTTTGAAATTTCATAAATCAATTCGCTTTTGGGTACTAGAAACAGAGCTGTCTGGAGGCAAGAGTTTGCAATGGTAACCTGTAGCGATGCATCCAGTTCTTATATCCTTCATTCGATGACAATTCCTGGTCCTTACAGGTTTCCTTGTAAGGACTGAGCAAGTAGTGTACACAATTACTTCGGGAATCTTAGTATAAAGTCGGAGTCTCTGACTGATGGCTGGAGGAGGTTTATCTGGGTAGTGAGAATGCCTGTTTTCCTGGTTCCTGGATATACCATGGGCTTTATATCTCATGTTGTCCTGTAGCAATTGAAGCCACCATTGCCATGGAAAATGACGGTAATTTGAATGAGGTAATTTAAAGTGGCCCATGGAAATCTGACTGGGGTTGTCTCCTCAGTATACAAGCTCTTATATGTGTGACATTGCTGTATTTGATGACACACATCTCTTCAGTTCCTTTCAACTTAACTGACAATTCGGTAAGAAGTTAAGTAATAATTGGTTGGTTTAATATTTTTAAAAATCAATTTTGGTTCAATGCTAACTGAAGAACAATTCAGTAGAATAACGGTGTGATTATTCTAAAAATATTGTTTGAATGGCACTTATACTGTAGCAAAAGGAGGTACTGTGCTCCCTATAACTTTCAATCAATTTTTAAATATGAGACTATGTCTAATGTAAACTGGCACCAAAAATTCCAAATCCTGTCTAATTCAGTGGCAGATGGTTTATTCTCAAAATTTGCAAGCCTGGTTACACGTTGCTTTTACCTGTCAGGAAATCTTTTCTATCACTTACATAAAACCACATCACTTGCTATAAAAAGTGAATGGAAGAATATAATACTGTAAAATGGCTCGTGCCTTGTGCCCTGAAAAGAAAACTCTCGTAGTTTGGGATTTTCTCCCAGGCGTGACCTCTGCTCCCAGCAGGTAAATTGCCTGAGGGAGAAGCAAGTGTCAGTCCTCAGGAAACCCTATGGTGGGATTTCTTTTTTTCTCTTGAAATGGATCATTTTTAAGAGGAGTTCCCGAGGCACACTCAGTCCAAAGTCCTTGCCACCGGATCACCATCTTCTTCACCAATCTGTCACCTCCCCCCCTTCCTAAAAGCCTTCATTGGGAAGAACTTCCTCTCGCGACCCCCTATTCCATCTAGGGACGCTAGCCCCCCATCTCTCCCTGTTTCCCCTCTCGCGCCCGGAAGCCCGGTCCCCAAACCACCCGGGAGAAAATTCACACCCCTCGCCCCCTTCGCGGGCGTCCGGGGGAGGCGCTGCGGTGGGGGTACGGAGGGGAAGGGGCCAGGCTGCTCCGGGTCGCCTGGGTCCGCGCCGCGCCCGGCCAGGTGCTGCGGGGGGAGGGGAGCGCGGGTGGGTGGGACGGCCGGGGGGAGGGGCGAGGGCGCGGGAGGAGGAGGAGGAGGAGGAGAGTGCGAGCGTGTGTGGCTGGGGGAAGCCATTGCCTGTTTAATAGTTGCTGTTGCTGCACTTCCGCTTCTCTCCCAGCCGGAGAGACACGAGTGGCCAGGCCCAGCCGCAGCCGCAGCAGCAGCCGCCGCGGCGGCCCGGAGGAGCCAGACACAAAGAGAGGTACGAGGACCCCCCGTCGCCCCCCGGCCGCCGGCCGGGCCCGGGACACCCCCCGCCGCCGGCCCGGCCCGCGCCGCCCGGGCCGCGGGGTGCGGGGCTCGGCCGGGCCTCGGGGCCGGGGCGCCCCAGGGGGCCGCGGGGGATGGGCAGGGACCCCGGGCCGCGTGGGGTGCGGGGCAGCCCGCGTCGGGCCGGCGGGGGGGTGCCCCCGCGGCTCGAACTGTCAGCGCCGCCCGGGAGCCCCCCGCCGGCCGCCGCGGGGCCTGGGAGCGAGCGGGGCGGGGGGTCGGGTCGCCCCCTCTTCTCCCGGAGCGGGGGCCCGCGGGGCCGAGCCCCTCCCGGGCCGGCGGGCGCATTGTGAATACGTCGCCGCGGAGGCCGAGACCCCGCGTCCCTGGGCCCTCCGCGGGGGGCGCTCGGCGTGGGCCGGGACCCCCGCCCGGCCGCCAGCCCCGAGGGGCCGCGGCGGAGGGCGGCGGGCGCGGCGCGGGGCCTCGGCCTGGCGCCCCCGCCCCGCGGCCTCCCCGCCCCCAAGGCCCGCTCCCGCCCCCGGGCCCCCGCGCGGTTTCCTCCCGCACTCCTCCCGCCCTCCGCTCCCGACCTGGCCAAACTCCGCGCGTGGCCCCCGACCCCGGGGAGCGGACAAACCCGGCCCGAGGCCGCCGAGACCCGGCCGCGGCCCCGCGCCTGCCCTCCGCCGCGGCGCCTCCCGAGGCGGGGAGTCCGAGGGGCGAGGGAGGGCGCTCCCCGGGCCGGCCACCTCTTCCCTCCGCGTCCCCCATTGGGGGCCAAAAATAACCCAGCCGCGTCCCAAGTGCACCGGCCTCGGTGGGCCTGGGGCCTCCCGGAGCGGTGGAGGGCGGGGGGCGGCCGGCGCGGCGCGGGCCGCTGCCCTCTGACAGCGCCGAGTTCCTTATTTACACTGCCCGCATGGTCTGTTTCTGTTTTGTTTCCTTCCCTTGCAGGGGCCGTTTGCTGGGTGGGGTGGGGGGTTCGCTATGTCGGATGACGATTCGAGGGCCAGCACCAGCTCCTCCTCATCTTCGTCCTCCAACCAGCAAACCGAGAAAGAAACAAACACCCCCAAGAAGAAGGAGAATAAAGTCAGCATGAGCAAAAACTCCAAACTCCTCTCCACCAGCGCCAAGAGGTACCCCACTCTTTTTCTGACCCCCCTACAGTCTTCCGATCCCCCCATACCCCTCTACCTGCTTTGGGTCCACCTCGAAGTGGTCAGGGTTGTATATTCTGGGAAACGCACACGGGGCCGTGGGAGTCCTAGCCATTTTCTCTGTGGCTCCGTTTTTCTCTTGATCTGTCCACATGCAGCAGCTGTGGCTCGCATCTTCCATTTCTTGTTGAAGTTTCTAAGAATCCTCATTACTTTGATTAGTGACCCCCAAGTCTGATTTCTGGTGACTTGTCCTAGTAAACACGAATCTGTGACCCCCCCGCCAAGGCTGCCATCCCACTTCTTAGTTGAGGATACTTTCCTAGGCAACTCTATCAAAAAGAACGCATGACCACCTTACTTCCTTTTCACCTGTTGCAGGGATGGTCTTTTTTGAGCTTTCTTCACAAATTGCCTAAGGAATAAGTAACATTCATGGGGCAAATATTTAATAGGCGAAGTTTTCTGGTGGAATTTAAAAAGCTCTTTTCAGATTTGGAGAGCTAAGGTAAATGAATGATTGAGTAAATGATTGTAAAATGGTTATTTCGGATTATTTGGGGGTTTTCTTTTGTTCTCTCTTAAAATTTCAATTTGCCAAGCTTCAGGGAGATTTTTTTTTTTATATGTCACTTTTGCTCTTACAACTAAAAGTGTTATTTCACATTTTTAAATTGAATTCAATCAGTGGCTTTTTCTTTATTCTTTTCCTCTTAAATCTCTAGAGGTAGCTACTTTTTACCTGGGTCATCCTTAAGTAACATCCCCTGATTCCTGTGACCCTTAACATAATCAATCAATAACAAATTCCTGGAAACCCTTAGACGCCCTCTTGTAAGTTCTTCTGTTCTCTGTCCAGTAGTTTAAACTTTAAAGTGGCAAACCTGGAAGATAGTAAGGAACCCCCATGGTGGGTTAGGTAGGGATACCATTTCTAAAAGAATTTAAAATAAATGAAGTTTTAGATCTCTCTGCTGAGAATTGAGCCTGGAACTCCTGAGTTTTGAGAATTTGTTCTCTCATTCTCCTTGACTTGAAATTTGGTAAACTGTCTTGGTGACTTAACTCTGGACTAATGTAGTGATGTTACCTTCTTTTAAATAGTGTGGAGGTTTTGGGAGAAGTGGCAAGCAAGCTGCCTTGGCAAACTTGTTCTCATATTTAGAGGGTTGGCTTGATTATATCTCAGCTTCTCAGGAGTCCTAACCAGCCCTCTTTGATTACCCCTGTGTGGGTTCAGGAGCCTGGCTTGTTTCGCTAACCCTCTCTGGATGGGCCTTTCCCTAGCAGTCTGCCCTCCCCCAAGCCTCTCACCTCCCTGTCCTCGCTCAACTTTGGGCCTGACCTGCCCCAATACTTGCTTTAGGTCATTAGTGTTTTTATATTTTGCTAAGTATCCCTGGTGTACATGAGTATATTTTGAGGGTAAAGGCACAGGTATCAAAAAGTAGTTTGCTTTCTTGTCAGTAAATTACAAAGGAGGGGGATTTTTTCCCTAGACACAATTTGTCCATTTATGCTAAGGAAGTTAAAAACTTATTTGGAAAATGGCTGAGAAAGGGATGGTAGGTGTAGAAAATGAAAGGTGGGGAACTACAAATAGTAATTTTACCTATAAGTTAACATCATGTTCTTTGTTGTTTTTGGTACAGTGAATTTAGATCCCTGCATGTCTTGCTGAAAGAGTGGCTATTTGTGTTAAAGCAGAGCTAAGGTTAATATCCAAAGGCCAAAAGCAGTGAGGGACTGTGTATCCAAGAAAGTTGATGTTGGTGGGACCCTAAGAGGTTGTTCTGTGAAATATATTGGCACAGATGTTGCCCATAGAATTGGAATGGGCACAGAGAGTGAAAAGGAAGCCTGGATTGGCAGACTAGCAGGTTACTCACTGCATGTTAGAAAGTGGTTTCCACACCACAGGCAGAGGAAAGCCCCCCTGAGTGTGGGTAGAGCTAGAAGCAAGCAGCACTCCTGGGATGTACCTGTGCGTTCCTCTTGCACCTTTGACCAGTACTCTGGAAATGGCACCAGTGATGGCTCTTAAGATGAAGTGGGAAAAGCTGCCTGGTGTCAAACTTTTTAGGTGTTAAAAAAACAACTACATTTTTTTTAAGCTGAGGGGGAGAGGAAATTTTTGCCTGCTACATAGGGTCTTAAACTATACTCAGCTCTAAAAGGTGCAAAATTGATCTGCCATTGAAAACCCTATGAATAGCAGAGAAGCATTGACAATAGTGTTTCACCTGTTGTACCTAAAGTTGTTATGAGTCCATTGACTTGACTGCACCTAACAACAACAAACCAGGGTTCCAAACTTTTAGTCTAACATCCATTAGTGAGTGAAAGAGCAGGGAGGCAAATGTCTCAGGACTGAAATGTTTATTGGTAGCAGTAGAACTTAGGAGGACACTCCTACATAGATGTCAGTAGACACTGACCACCCTCCCTCCCCAAAGATGACTAGATTTCTAGGGGACAGGAAATATCTTTTAGTAGGAAAGTTTAAAGAATTTTCCCCCAGTCATCACTCTTAATTTCTGTTTACTTTTAACATGGAAGAAGCACCTTCTAAAACCTTATCTAAATGGCTGGCCTCTTCCTACCTTCAGAAAACGTTTGGAAAGAGAAAAACATCCATTGTCATTCAAATTCCCGAGTGTGTGTGAGAGAGAAAGCGCCTGTGTTTGTGTCCCTTTTTACTACATTGCTGCCTCGGTGAGGATTTTTTAGTTGTAACACAGCTCCTTAGGGCTTTATGTGATAGGAGGAAAGGTCATAAAAATAGCCACCGTTTAAGAGCTGGGCCAGATGGTGCAGGCCTTAATCCCAGTCCAGCATTCTGGAGGCTGAGGCAGGAGGATGGTCGTGAGTTCGAGGCCAGCTTGGGCTTCATAGCGAGTTGCAGGCTGGCCTCGGCTACAGAGATCTTGCCTCAAAAAAACTTACGAAACAAAAACGTGCACCGTTTGGAAGGTGGAAGAAGCTCAGGGGCCCCAAAGTTGGTCGTGTCAACCAATGCTTTGGCATCTAGGTGGGCGGAAGACAAAGGCCAGGGCTTGGCGAGGGCGGCCCTTCCAGAGGTCCGGGGTCGAGCCGAGGGAGAGCGCTGGGCGCGGGCGGTCCCCGGGGAGGGAGGGCAGGCCGGGGAAGTGGGAGGCGTCGGGGAATGGCAGGCCGGAAAGGCGGCCGCGAGTCCGAGCGCTGGATCCCGGGCCGCGTGCACCTGTGCGGCAGCCGGGCTGGGGTCCGCAGGCGCGGTGCGGGCGCGCGGCCGGGCCTCCGCGGCGGCCCAGCCCGCTACCCACCCCTCCGCCAGCAGCTCCTTGGCGCGGCGCGAGGCTTCTGCGCACGGCGGCCCCGAGGGGTGCCCCGCGTGCCTGGCGCCCCCGCCCTCGCGACGGCCGGCAGCCTGCCAGGCCCGAGGCCCGGGGCAGCGGCCATGTTGGCCTCGTCGGCAGGGCCGCGGGCGCTGGGGTCCCCGGCCTGCAGAGGGGCCTGTCGGGGCTGGGGCGGGGTCCGGGCGCCACCCGCCCACCCTGACTGCGCGGGTCGCTCCGGCCCGGGGAGGATCTGGAGGACTCGGGAAACCAGTCCGCCTGCGAGAAACTTCACTTTATTTCCCCAGAGGCGCCTTGCGAGCTGAAGCTGCCTGGGTGTGCGGGGCAGGCGCGCGGCGTCCTGGGGCCCGGTGGGAGTCCCCGGGCGCGGCTGGGCTGTCTGCGGAGCGGTGGCTGCGGTGCCCTAACGCTTGTTTTGTTTCTTCCGCTCCCCTGCCAGGATTCAGAAGGAGCTGGCCGATATCACGCTAGACCCTCCGCCCAACTGCAGGTGAGCTCCTTCCCTGGCTTCTCAAGCCTCCTAAGCGCTGTCCTGGGCTTTCCTGTGTGTTACGGTAGAATTTTGCTTTTCTGTTTTGGGTGATGCTTGATTTGGCGCTAGCAAGTAACAGCTGAAATTCACCAACCTGAGTTTCAGATTTTGATGAGCTTTGACAAGTTCATAGCTGTGTCAAAGAAGTAAGGGATTTCTTTGGGGTGGACTCTTTTATATACATGCAACAAAACTGCAAAGTAAATTTAAAGGACTACCCTTGTCTAATGGATCTTTGCTGGGTTATTTAAGGATGATGTAAAAGCCTTTAAGGTCCTCTGGTACATTTTGGTTGGAAAACTGCTTGGTTACAGTAATCTCTTATTCAGACTCTGCTAAGCTAATAGAGCATAGAATTAAATCAAACACTGGATCCTCAGACTTACTCCATTGTATGTAATTTTGTATTGGACTTTGGGCAGAGCAATTCAGGATGTAATTTGTGGATTTTATAAAAGGATTTTGCTTTAAATTATAGATTGAAACTCTTACAAGGAGGTGTTTTCTGTGATGTTGCTTCATTCAGTAGCTGTGTGTTTTTCAGTCTCAGAACAATTTGAAAGCTTTCAAAGGATTGGTTGGTCACCTAACTATTTAGAATAGTCATTGCTACTGTTGAGACAAAGTGGAAAGGAGACTTGGTGACTTTAATAAATCTACCATGAAGCTAGGGACACACAATGAGGGTTACTGTTCGGTTCTATATATTCTATAGTTTAAAAATAAGTATAGTGTTTTAACTTCTCAGTTCTCAGGATTGGCATTGGAATTGCATGGGAGATTTCATTAGTTTTATAAACTTAGAGGTGGGAGAAGTTACTGACCAGGAATATTCATTGGCCATACATAGAATTTAAGGTGCATATGTAGAAATATTCAGGTTGGAAACTAAATGAAATATTTGATTTATTGACACTAAAAACTTTCTAAACCGTGATTAGTGGATAAAATGCAAACCTTAGTATTGCTCTTTTGGATACATTTGTTCCTAATGTTGATCAGGTGTGAGATGCTTTTTAGTGAAATTTTGTCCTGTTTTGTGAGGAAAGTCATTTTGAGTTTCAAATGCTCTTAAACTATAATTTGTAACTGAACTACTTAGTCATTCTTAAAGATTGCCTTCATGGCTAATAAGAATCTTTTGGGGCCAGGTGTAGTGGCACATGCCTGTCCTTCCAGCGATTTGGGAGGTGGAGGCAGGAGGATCACAAGTCTGAGGCCAGAAGTGGCTTCCTAACTTAGTGAGACCCTGTCTCCAAACAAAAAAGGGGTTGGGGCTGCAGCTAAGTTGTAGGATGCTTGCAAAGCATGCCTAAGTCCTGGGTTCAACCTCTGGTTTCACCAAAAGAAAAAAAAATCTTTTCAGACTGTTGAGAAAGTGGAAGAGTAGCACCATGTGTTCAGATGAAAGCCCAGAGCTTCCCATGGTTGGTTGTGTGGCACCTGTGGCCATTCCCCAGGGCACATCTGTATTGTGTAGTTAGTGCTCCTGTTCCGTGTTTTGTCTCTCGTGAGTTCAGACAGGTCTAGCTGATCAAATTATAAAGCAATAGTTTCAAAACTAATATCATTCATTAAAACATGTAATGTCTTTCTTGTGAATAAGTGCTATCAAATTTAAAATTGTAAACAATTTGAAAATCTTCATGGGGTTAATCATTTTTAAAAGAAAGATAACTACACCTGAGTTTCACATCATTTAAACTGAGTTCGTATGTGAGAAATGTGTGTTTCTGAGGCGTGTAGATTTAGCTTTGGAAAACCCTCAGTTACCCCTTAAGGCAAAAACTTTGAGTATTACTTCTGGTCAGGGTAAATGTTAAACTGGATGGCTATTAGATAGTTGGTGATGGGGAGACAAACCTTACTAAAATATTTTGAGAAAAATGTGTGATTTCAGAGAAAATACCAGACATCTTTAATTTGCAAGAAATCGTGGATTGCATTGTCATGTTCAAATAAAGACTGCTTTATTTTCTGAAGACATCTTCCGGTTGGGACCTTTTAAGTAACATGAATTAAAAAGTCTATTGGGTTGCCATACTAGTATAATTTTCTTAATGTTATGTAATAGCCCCAATATTCAACTTCTTACCTGAGTTTAGTTTCATGTTTTCTGCTGGTACCTTTATTTGATTACTTAATACTCTAATGTACTTTATTGTTGTTGATGTTGGAAATAGATAATTTAGCTTGGATACCTTGGGAAGTTTCCAAATAAAAAGTATGCGTCAAATGATATGTTAAATGTGTGCATTTTTAAAAATAGTTTTTCTAAAGTCACCCTCAGCATGAGAGCTCAATAGTTTGAGTCCTATTAAATGGTAATTTCATCAATTATAAATTAGGTTTTGAATGAGCTAAATAATACATTTTTAATTAATGTATCTTAGATGTTTTTCCCCCTTCCAGAACCTCCTTCAATCAGTATTCAATGTGTAGTTTTAAAGTTAAACACATTACTTTCTTAGAACACTTGGCACTTAGTAACCTCCCAATAAAGCGTTGATTATTGCAAATCAGTAAGAGAATTGATCCTCTTGAAGGGTGGTTCACTGTTTGTGTTCACCAGTGTTCCCCCTTGGCAAAAATATTTGAATTTGAAGTTATTGAACGTCAAATCTTGTGTGAAAGGCAATTGCAAAGTATAGTACAATGTATGAAAAAAGTTAAATCCTGCTGGGTGCTGTGGTGCATGCCTGTAATTTCTGCTATTAGGGAGGCTGAGGCAGCCTGCACAACTTAGTGAAGTCCTGTCTCAAAATTTAAAAAAAGGGGGGGCTAAGGGCACAGCTCAGTGGTGGAGTGACTACCTAGCATGCACAAGGCCCTAGATTCAACCCCCTAATTCTGTGCAAAAAAAAAAAAAAAAAAAGGTAAACCCTTTCTATTGTGTATTATATTAAATAGATTTATTTTTAGAACAAAATGCAATGCAGATAATATTGAATGATCAGGTTACAGGTATTGTAAGTGAATATTTTTTAATTTCTTTATGTTGCCATATAAATCAAATCCTTTTAGTATTTGAACTATTTGATTACACATACACACAGACAAATACACACACAGTGAAAGAGTCTGGAAACTCACTGTGCATTTGATTAGGCTTTTTTCTCTATCATTTGGCTCTATTCTTTTAGGAAAAACATTGTCTTGACAAATCATTCCCCAAAGCTTGCCGTATCTTACATTGTAAAATTATGCCTTTTATATAGCTGGTGAACTCTGGGCTGCTAGCGTCAGTTTTGCAGCTGTTATTTAAGGCCCACAGCTCAAGCTTTGCTAATTTGACTAGTTATAGCTATATAACTAGCTTGTGGACATAAATGTCTACAGATAGTGTGTTTACTCATCCTAATTGGCATATTTTGTGGAACTCCTTTAAACTTCAGATTTTATTTAATAAATACATTTGTATTATGAGTAAACTTTCATTTATTAACTTGAAACCTAAAAATTCAGACTTTTGGTGGGTGCTGTTTCAAAATTAGAGGTGCACACCATTAATCCCAGTGACTCTGAGGCTGAGGCAGGAGGATCACATGTTGGAGGCCAGAGGCAACCTGTGCTGTCTTTGACAAATCATGAAACATTTCAAGCATAGGGAGAAAATAATAAAAGTAAATTTCCTTTTATATAATTTTTATTACATTTGACCAATATTTTTCTATTTCTTGAAAATGTAAACCAAGTTAGTGCTTTCCCCCACCCCAGGCCTGTATTATGTAATCAGATACAGTTGGTTTCTAAAAGATGACTTAAAGGCAAAAGAGAAGAGCATTAAAAAAAAATAATGCATTTGTCTGAACAGTTAAATCTTTTCAGTCTTATTTTCCTTCTCAAAAGATCTAGTACCTGGCTTGCCTACTTATACTTCTATAAAGGTCAATTGAGATTAAAGGTTTTGTATGTGACATACAGTGGTAGCATTGGAATTGCCTGGTTAGCCTTTTTGATAGCTTATCTTTTTAGCTGACATTGACTTTTTATTATATGTATTTTATATACATCTGTGAGCTCCTACACAATAATACAGGAATGATATTTTTGAAAAATTCTAATGTAGACGTTTGTGAGGTAAAAAGTGAAAAGATTTCCCCCATGACTGCTTCTGCTTTGCTCCCATGCACAGAGCTGTTCAGGTGCACACTGTCTATATAGCCTTCCACATGGTTTCGCTGTGTTTTTCTCATTTTATAAAACCTATCATGTATAGTAATGGTAGTGAGATGCCGGTTTAGACATTCCAGGCTGCCAACCGTGGTTTAGAATGAAGAGAGAGCCCTGAGCACTTTTTCCAAGTTTAGCGTGATTTAAATGGTTGTAAGGGTAGAAGAACGGAATGAGGGGTGGGGATATAGCTCAGTGGTAGAGCACTTGGCTGACGCGTACAAGACTCTTGCTTTAGTTCCCAGCATCACAGTAAGTAAATAAATACATAAATAGAATCAATAGAAGTGATTGTTTACAGCCAGGTGTCATTGTGCACACCTCTAATCTCAGTGACACTAGAGACAGGCAGGAGGATAATATGTTGGACACCAGAGGTAGCCCGCACAATTTAGCAAGACCTTGTCTCAGAGTTTAAGAAGAGGGGATACGGGTGCAGCTCAGTGGTCGAACACTGCGTTCAACCCAAGTACTGCAAAAAATTTAAAAAAAAAGGCAGTCCTTTGCAGAAATCATTTTATGTGCTGAAAAACTTCATTTCCTTTAGTATTTTTTATTTACCTGGTGTTAAGGATAGAAATGTGGCTTAAACATCTGATTGATGGTTAGTTTCATAATTTTCATTTGGAGTGTTAACCCCTGCTGTGTGTGCACCTTCACACGTGGAAAGCCAGTATTGAACATAAGACTGGGAGAATGGAATGCCCGCTCAACCAAAATAGTACCTAGACAAGGGCCGCTCCTGGAAATTAGATTGTCACATGGGGCCTGAGTGGGTTGAGAGCAGGGAAACTCATCCAAAAGTGAATTGCTTTCCAGATGAGTAGGAACTCTTGTCACTGTTGGGTTGTGTTCAGGAAGCTATATGTGGACCGTAAAACTATACTGCTGTTGGTCTTCAACAAAGCTCAACAGAATTACCCTGTGATCTGATAATTCTCCGCCTGGGTCTAGACCCAAAATAGTGAAAACAGACTCAGGTACTTTAACGCCATTGTTTATAATGGTGAGAAAGTGGAAACAACACAAGTGTCCGTCAACAAATGAGTGGCCAAACAAAACGTGGTCTGTTCACCCACAGTGCAGTGTTTAGCTGTGAAAAGGAGTGAAGTTCTGATACACGGCATCAACGTGCATGAACCTTGAAAATGTTAAGTGAAATAAGCTAGTCTCAACAGGACAAATAGCTGGATTATTCCATTTACAAAATAGCTAGAACAGCAAACTCAGAGGGACAGAAAGTAGATTAGCAGTTTCTAGGGCTTGCAAAAGGAGAGGAGTTGTTTCTTTTTTTGAAACAGCATCTTGCTGTCTAGTCTAGGCTGGCCTCGGACTTGAAGTCCTGCCTCAGCCTCCAGAGTGCCAAAATGACAGGCATGTGTCACTGTGTCCAGTGAGGAGTGTATTTATGTATTATTGAGTGTTGAAGATTTTGGAAATGGAGAGTGGTAATAGTTGTACAGCATTGTAAGTGTAATTAATGTCACTAAATGGTACTCTTTGTTGCTAGGTGCTGTCGTGTCAGCTCTGATTCATAGTGACCCTCATAGGGTTTTCAGTTGCTCATTGTTTCAGGATTGCTCTGGGAGTGGTTTGCCACCTCCTTTTCCTGTTTTGGAGGTGCTAGAGATCGAATCCAAGTCTTCAGAATGCAGAGCAGCATTCTACCAACTGAGCTAAAACCCAGCTCTCAGTACTCTTGATTAAAATGCCAAATTATGTAGATAGATAGGTAGGTATGTGTGTATATTGTGTGTGTGTGTATGAAACTACAATTTAAAAAAAACTATCACAGTTAAAATATTATCAGTATTTTGGGAAAAATGCTTCTAGCTTTAAAGGCAACAGTATGGTTTTCAGGGATTCTGATAACAATTCCTGTCACACACCTTGAATGCCCATTAGGTATGTGAAAAGATCCTGCTTTCCTGGAATTCATAATGTAGTAAGGTAGGTAAGAAATGCACACGTGTTTTGGCTAGTGCCTGGAAATGCAAAGTTTGTCTCGAAAATAATAAATGTCGATGACATGTTTAGAGGAGACCTATGTGGCAAGGGTTGTGGCTGCAGCATTTAGCCATGTGGAAGGGCTTCAGAGGAGGTGAGAAGCAGGGGGGGAAGAGTAAGTGATGGCCTTGCTGGGGGAAACTGTGAGCCAAGACAACAGAGGGCATCAGCGGGCACAACTGGACAATAGTGAGTTGATCTCTGGCCAGAGAGTAGAAACAGTGGGAGAAGATAAAAGTAAAGGATAAAACTTGGGGTATTACTCAGTGTCAGGGGGAGGCTTTGAATTTCGCTCTCTCAGTACTGGAGAATCATTGAACGTTTTTGGACAGGAGCTGAAATTCCCATAGAGCTGAGCACTTGGATAGAGACAAAGTGAAGCTGGAGTGGAGCTCAGGAGGAAGCAGGAGCTTGGAGATTGTTGCATTGAATGTGCTGCAGAATGTCCATCAAAGTGGATAGGAGAGGGAAGGTGGCAGAAAGCAGTAGCATCCAGGGGACCTCGCCACTGGCTTCAGTATGGGAACTTGAGAAGAAATCAGAGGTTCTTTGGGTTTAGGGGAATATGGTGGTGCTAACAGAACTAAATGAGGCAGAGGTCCTCTGTCCAGTGTTTAAAACCAGTTTAATTATTTGACGGTATACAGTGCCTTGAATGTTGATGTCACTTAGTAGGCCCTCAGTAAATATTTGCAGTTTGATTACATATATGAGTTTATTATTAGTCAGTGGACTCTCAGATCTGCCAGCTTTTAGATAAGATTAGGCAAATTAAGTACATTATAGATTCCCTAAAAATGCAAGGGCAGTAACTTCTGTCTTTGTTTCTGACTCTACATGTTTTTCCCAACATTTTTTAGTTTGAAAAATTTCAAACCTACAGAAGAATTGGAAAGAGTGGTTGTGTGAGGACCCACTCTTTGCCCTGATTTATGAGCTATTAAAATTTCACCATGTTTGCATTGTTTCTTTATATACTTATTTTGGGGACGTACATGAGAGTAAGTTGCGGACTTTGTAGTGTTTTGTGATGCTTCCGTGTGTTTAGATTTGCGCCATGGAGGTGATGTGGGCCAACAGTGGTGCTGAGGCTGGAGCTGGCTTTGGAAGTCTGTTAGATTTGAAAGTTTTGGTGATGGTAAAGTGCATGAGATTGTCAAGGGGAAGAAGAGGGTTACGAATTGTGTTTTGAAAGCCAAGTGTTGTGGACCACACATTTAATCCTAGCACTGGGGAGCCTGAGGCAAGGGGATCGATTGCAAGTTTAAAGGCAATGTGGACTACATAGCGACACCCTGTCTCAAGAAGAAAGAAATTGGCCTCTGAGCATTATGTACGACCAAAGGATAGGTAAATGAAGAGGACGTGGAGAAAGAAGTAGCAAAGCAGTAGGAAGAGAGGGAGCACAAGATTGCAGAAACTGAAAGCCAAGGAAGTTTTCTCGTACTGTTTTGAAATGTCAGAGCTTAGGAGGATGCTTTATAAGGCTGAGAGGGAAAGGATGAAGATGTGACAGAAGAAGATGTAATTTTTTTCAACAGCATTTTGGGGAAAGTGGTAGGGTGTGGAACTGAGGCTGTTAAGTGGAGAGTGTATGTTTTGAGATGCTGGGAACCTGCGGTTTTGAGGAGCAGCAGTTTTCTAGAGGATTAGAGGCATTTGGGGTGTTTGAGTAGCACTTGGCTCATTGTGTAGAGTTCTGAGAGGTGGGATGTCTCCTTTGTTCTTTTAGGGTAGACTCTCAGCTCCTTGAGAACAGAGATCATTACACCTCTTCATTCCTTTGGTGCCCAAGAAATGGTAAACAATATAATCTTGTCAAAACACAAACACAAAAAACATAACTTAGGTCTGATGATTTATAGAACCATCTTCCTTACTCTTCAGAAAACAATGGAGAGAGCTGGGGAAATTGCTGTCACATTTCATAGCCATCCACTGCTGGCATCTTTCTGTGTTGTCACCCAGGCAGTTTTGGGAGTTTGGACCCACCTGGACCCACCAAGGAGCTGGACATCAGTGTGACACAAAACATATGACCTGTGCTACAGGCTGGCCTGTGATGATGCAATGAAGACAGTGCCTTCCCTCTGGGTCTCCTCCTTTGGCTTTGTAAAGTGACCATGTACCAGCAAGTGAGCATGGGTGTAGGGGTGTTAAACAGGCTTGGACTTACAGGGACAGTCCCCCAAATCCTGAAGGTACCCCAGGTAGTGGCTGCATTAGAGATGTTGGCACCCGATTGAGACCTCTGATAATGTTCTCTATCACCAATAAAGTGAGCTGGTTTCATAATGCTGTTCTTACTCAGCCTCTCTGCAGCCATGGTCTAACATAGGCACACCAGCTAGTGGGCTGCATGTGGCCTGGGACAGCTAGCAGTGCAGCCCCCCTACATCCTTCTTTTCTTTTTTTTTTTTCTGGTATTGAGAAGTTGAACCTTGGGTCTTGTGCATAGTTTGCAAGTGCTCTGTCACCGAGCTGCATCTCCAGCCTGTTTTTAATTTTTTTATTTTGAGACAGGGGACAGGGTCCCCCTAAGTTAAACAGGCTGCCTCTGGCCTCAAACTTGTGACCTTCCTGCCTTAGCCTCCCAGATCCCTGAGAGTACAGGTGTATGCCACCATGTCTGGCTCCCACAAAATCTTTTAACATGGTTTTTAGTGTTTTTTTTCATTGTGACCCTGTGTGTAGTTCCAGTTTTGAAGTTCGAAAGCCAGACTGTGCATGTTTACAGAGTGACACCTGATGCCTCTTTACAACCTACTGGGATGGTGCCACAGTGTCAAATTCTAACCTTCAAATAAGCGTAAATCTGTCATAGTCGGTAACTTGAGTCAGGTTAGTACCATCACCTGCCATCCTGTCAGTCAAGGATCATCAGGTTGAATTAGAAGTGATTAGAAGCTGTTCAAAGCCACTTAAGGGTACACCAGAAATTCGGTGTTTGGCAATTTGGCAAGTAAAATGCATCAGTTTTGGAAATGTAATTCAACCCAGTTCTAGGCACTGCAAATCAACCATCTCAGAATTTACTTAAGAACTCAGTAAGAATCACAACCACTTCATCAAACCAGACATTGATTAATTTTACAAAAATAGTCATGTTTCCCGCTAGTTTTATATTGTTCTGAATTCTCTGAACTTTATAATAGAAATCTTATTATGTATATGCACTAACTATATTATGAAATTTATGTGCTGCTGAAGATGATTCCTCTATACTTGTTGTGGCCCATGGAAGTGAGAACTTTGAACACCTCTAGTGTAAAGTGAAACAAAAGGCATCCTACCTGATTAAAGTTGTTACTGTTTTGCTACCTGGGTTAGCATATTGTTCACTAATACTCCCCTGCCCCCCAGTACTGGGGGTTGAACCCAGGGCTTGGGGCTTGCATGCTTTGCAAATGCTGTACCACTGAGGTACACACTCAGCCTTTTTTTTTTTTTTTTTAAACTTTTTTAGATAGGGTCTCACTAAGTTACTCAGACTGCCTCTCGTCTTGAACTTGTGATCCTCCTGCCTCTGCCTCCCAAATTGTAGGGATTACAGGTGTGTGCCACTGTGCCTGGCTCTGTTAACTAATATTTTTAAGAGACTAGTTAAAAACTGAATTCTGTCTGCTTGTCACAGAACATGCTGGCCTGAACATGGCAGTGTAAAGGAGCTGGTATTACCTGCCTCTTCCATAGCATTTAGAATCAACTTGGCCACAGGTGTCACTCTGACTTTTTCAGATTGACCTGTGTCAGTGCTAAATTTTAAATAGTAGTAATCAGAGGAGAGGTCTCAGTAGGGTCTGTTTGCAGTGAAATGATGGTCATTATATGTACTGTCAGGACGTTTGACACATATATTTTAGTTGATAGATGGAGAATTGATGTGGGGTGGGCCCCTAGTAAATTCTACAGAAAAAGACACTGAAGAACATTTTCAAACTGTAGGAGTAGCTTGGGATAATCTCACTTGGAGAAAAATTTGAGCTGTGATACAGCACAGAGTCAGAATTATGGTCAAGAAGCAGTAACTTGGATGCTTGTCACTTGGCATAGTACAGCAGGCTGCGTGATGGACATCGCTATGTAGGTGACTAAACCAAAGCTGATCTGTGGTTGTGAAGCTTGTATGTTTGTAGGCAATATGGACAGCAGATACAAGGATGAGTACCAGCTGTGCTGCCTAGTAGGAAAGAGATTGAGTGCAGTCATGGAGAATAACTGGGGAGTGGAGAGGGGTTACCTAGAGAAGGCTTCAAAGACATTTAGGCAAAAACCTAAAAGATGAGAAGAAAGGAACTAACCTTGTGAAAAATACTGGAAGAACATTCCAGACCAAGGGCAGAATAAACCCAGGCCGGGGTGGGGGAGACACAGGAGCAAGAGGGTGGGCGGCAGACAATGCAGAATGTCATCTATGGTGAAGAGCTGGGCTTTCATTCTAAGAGCGGCAGGAAGCTATTCAAGTTTTTAAGCCAGAAGTGACATCTCAGCAGCGACTTAAAGGGCCTTTTCTCCCCTCCCACGTATGGAAAATACTAGGAGGAAGATGGCTGGTGGGGAGAGGGAATGTTCTATTGAAGGCTAACTGGTGATGATTCCTGGGATTAAGGCAGTGGCCGTGGAGTTGAAACACCTGGACCTGTTGATGGATTGCATGTGGGAGGGAGTAAGGGGAAAGGAACAGAGTGACTCCAGGTTTGTGGTTTCTGCAGTTGGTTGGTTGCTGGTGGTGGGTTAGTGATGGGGAGAAGCCTAGGGTAGAGGCAGGCTGTATGTGCTGGGAGGAGGGCAGGGCAGACACTACTCATTCCTAGACATGTTTTGTGTGAGAGTGATTCCTGTGGGCATCCAGATGGTGTCAAATAGAAGCTAGATACAGGTAATTGGAGCTCAGAGGACTATTTTTGGACTGCACGTACTCTTGGGAGATCTCACCATGCAGAGGCTCTGGAGTGTCTTTGGCATGCTTCTGGCTCACCCAGAAAAAGAAGGTGTGGAGAGAGGAGGGTCAGGATGGAGCTGGGGCTTGTAGCAGGCATTGAGATGTTTATACTGGGAGAAGCCACCAAAGGAGGAGGCAGAAGGAAAACTAGAGTGTGGTGTCAGAGCAGTGGGTGGACAGTGCTTTGAGGTGGAGTGATCACCAAATCTAAAATGATGCTATGAGGTGGAAAGAGGTGAAGACTAACAATTAACCATGCCTTTTACAACTTGAAGTTTGTTGACTTCCACATGTTAGACTCAGTTTATAGGGCATGAAAAAGTGTATGGTTTTCAAGATATGAAAGATGTCTGTGTTACTCTTCCCAGTTAGCAGGTTTCATTGTATTTATCCAGAAAAGTGATTGGGTGTTGTCTCATTTTTCCTTTTTTTTTTTTTTTGCCGTACTGGGGGGTTGAACCCAGGGCCTCGTGCTTGCATGCTTTGCAAGTGCTGTACCACTGAGCTGCACCAGCAGCCCCCCCCCCCCCCCCCCCCCCCCCCCCCTCTTTTTTTTTTTTTTTTTTTTTTTTTTTTAACCTTTTGAGACAGGGTCTCTCCAAATTATGCAGACTGCCTCTGGTCTCGAACATGCGATCCTCCTTCCTGTCTCTTGAGTTGCTGGGATTACAGACGTGTGCCACTGGGCCCAGCTTCATTTTTTCTCTTTAGGGCAGAATTTCTTAACACTGTAATTCTTCTCTCTGAGGTGAGGATATCTGTTTTCAATGGGTTCTCGAAGGATTTTTTTCCCTAGCTTCCTCTTCTCTCTGGGTACCAAAGAAAGTTAACTTCTACTTTATGAGATCCAAACCCTTTGTGATCATTTGTTGTTTTGTTTGTGGGGTTTTTTTGGGGGTTGTTTTTTTGGCTTTTGTTTGTTGTTTTTTTGAGACAGAGTCTCACTGTGTAACTGAGGCTGGCCCAGGTCTCACCATCAGGATGACCTTGAAGATGACCTTCCTGCCTCAGCCTCCTCCTGAATATTGGAATTGTAGGTGTGTGTCACCAGGCCAGGGTTGGGGTTTTGCTCTGCAGTGTGAAGCCCTGGATTCAATCCCCAGCACCACAAAAATGGGAGGAGGATGTGGTAGCCTATTCCCAAAACAATCCTGAAAACAGTCAGTCATTGAAAACCCTACAAGGGTTGCTGTGAGTTGGGTGCTACTCGATGGCACCTAACAAACACTACTACCGCCAGGCCAGGCTTGTTTTTGTTTTTTGAGACAGTTTCGCTATGTGGCTGTGACCTGGAACTCACTGTGTAGTCCAGGCTGGCCTTGAACTCATGATCTGCCTCAGCCTCCCTGGGATTACAGATACATGTCACCATGTCTGGCTGCTTTTGTGATCTTTTATGCCTAATGTTGTAGCTATGGATATTATAAGTAAATAATGCTGGATTCATATATCTTAATGAATTCCTTTTAGGGCACTCAGTTTGAAAATACTCGGGCAGTTCATGAATTGGAAAATCAGCAAATTGGTGCCATCCTTAAAGATGTTTCTGTCCAAATTTGAGAATATATTAGAATGAATGAGTACATGTGTTTACTTTTAACAAATTATAAGTTACTCCTCATAGTCAATTTTTTTCATCCTTTTAAAATTGGCTGTGACAGGAGTACTGTACATTGAATATACCTAGAATTCTTTTTGTTTTTATTTGTTTTCTGAGACAGAGTCTTGCCACTTAGCCCAGGCCAACCTTGAGCTTGTGATCCTCCTACATCACCATCACCATGCCTGGCTTGGATATACTTGTTGTTTTTGTTAGGTGCTATTGAGTCGTGTCCGGCTCATAGCGATGCTTGTAGAGTTTTCAGTGGCTGATTGTTTCGGGATTGCCTCAGGAATGGATTGCCATGTCCTTCTCCATTTTTACCATGCTGGGAATTGAACTCAGGACCTCAGAGACTGCAGAGCGACGCTCTACCAACTGAGCTAAATCCTAGCCTTGGATATACCTAGAACTGTTAAAATCATCTTTGATCATGTCATATTAATTTCTTTTAGATTATGTCAGGTACTCTTGGCCTTGAATAATCTGAATAATTGCAGGTAGAGTTCAGAAATTTTCAGGATCAGGAATCTTTAATTGGGGAAACAGAAGCAGTAGATATGGCCAGAGGAAAGCAAAGGATAACACTGAGATCACAAGTGTTTTGGCTCTATAGGAATTTTGCTGTACAAATCATTTAAATTTCTCCTACCACCACGTACAACGTTTCTTCCTCTTTGGGACTACATCTCAGTTTTTAAGGTAATTTACTAGAATTGATGTGATAAAAATTTATTTATTTGCAGACTTTACTAGAGCATATTTATCCTAAATAAAAGAAGATTCTTCAATTGGTATACATTAGAGACCTTAAGAGAAAACATTTGTTTTATTACAAGCACCCAGGAGGATTTCTTATAAACATGAAAGATAACTTTCATCTAACCTAAGTAAATATTTCAAAATAAATATATGTTAAGTGATTATAGTAACGTGTGTACAGAGACTAGCAGTAAAGTTAGCAACACCATATACTACTTATCTAGTATACAATATTGCATTGGCTTGGTCCTTTTTCTGAGTAACTACCAGCTGGCGAAAGTCTTCAGCTTCATAGGTTCATTCTTCGGCGAGACTGGTAGGCTCCCAGAAGATATTTCTTCTTTGCAGTTTAGAAAACTGAGCTGTTCTCACATCCAGAGTCAGCACTGTCAAGTGATTTGGGCCAGATATAAGTAAATCACTGTCGAGGACACAGTTCTTCCTAAAACTGAAATTTGCAGTTGGCTTCCATCTTGTCTATCCATAACACTGGATTCTGTGTTCCAGATAGAGGGATTTCTGCTCCTTTGTACTGTTAGCTGTTTACATTTATGTAGATAGGAAGGAAATTCTGTATTGTAGTACCTGCAAGTTAAAACATGATTGTGAAAAAAGGTAAAAGGCTACTATGATCTTGGAGCCCAAGGGCCAGGGGTGCAGAATAGTTCCATGGTAGATTTTGGAGCCCAGATTTTGTAGCAGGGAAGGATTGCTACTGTTCCCTTCTTTATCTCTTGCCCTTCTTACCGTTAGCTGTATGTTGATAGTGAGTTGTGAAGAAAAACACTCTTGGCAGTGGGGACTTAGCACAGAGAAAGGTAGTGTAATATCCATTCTGTCTCCAGAGGAGTTGCTCTGTGTTTTACTTTCTCTTCTATTTATTTTTTTAGAGCCACTCTAAAAACATTACTGTATTTAGTGGTTTATTACAGTCCAACTTACATTGTTTTCCAAAGATTTGGACTGCAGCCTCATCATAAGCCATTCCAGGAACCAGTTGTCTTTTGGTTCTCTGGTACGCTTCAGGCCCCTAAAGGAGCACTGGTTTAGGGTGGTCACATTTGCTTATTGTCATTTAACCTGAAGATGCACAAAGGAGGTGCTATCTTGTTTGGGCTTAATCCAGTCTCAGTGTATCTGATGCTATTGTTACGGGCTTAATTTGCATGTCTTTTCTGGTTGAAATCATTGTCAGTTCATTCTTAACATTTCTGGCTTTCCCCCAGCCTCGAGTGCTCCCTCTTATTCCTGCTCCTTTAAGGAAACTATGGCTACCTAGTTGGGTTTTCGCAGAAATTTCTTTGAGACATGCTCTCTTGAGCCAGAAAACACTGTGGCACTTGAGTTTTCAAGGAGCAGATAGAATGTTATGTACCTAAACTGCGTATGTGAAAATTTTAGGGGCCTAAACTTTGAAGGTATTGTTCAGTCCCCAACAGGTGTGTGCTAAGCCCAGTAAGATTAGTAATTTTATTCCTCAAATGAGTTAAATTATATAACACACCACATCTACATCATTTGCATCACAAGAATTGTCTGTACTCCCAGCAGATGGTCAGTGTTCCAGTTAAGTTTTATTACTAGTTTTGCAAGTGTACTGAGGCCTGGTTACTCAGCTGGGGTGCTCAGGGCAGGCTTCTGCCTGCCCCACCTGGCTTCTCTGCCTGTTACAGTGTGACCCAGACTAAGCAAGACAAGTCATTGACAGTACTGTCACTGCTTAGGATGGTGCTGTCCTGGCTCACTCCACTGCATGTCCCTTTCATTTAAGGTGCAGCTACAAGCAGGAGCTTCTCGCCGTACTCGGTCACTCGTTGTAACACGTACTGGGCAGTTACTGTTGTGCCAGGTGTACTAAGAGCAATAGAAAAGATGACATCCCTGCTCTGATGGAGCTTTCTTTCATATGGTGGGAAGGACAATAAAAAGCAAATGTACAGAAGTAATCTTGGATAAAGCACTAAGAGATTGGAAGGGAGTGATGGCCAGCACCTCACAGGGCAGTTTGGGGTGTTAGCAGGTGCCGTGTTGGGGGAGGTGGCCCGGAAATGATGTTAGAGGGTCAACCACAAGGGCATTTTAGGCCAAGTGATAATTTGGAAGGTGATGAATGGTGAAAACCAGAGTGGCTGGACGTAGTGAGGGTGAGTGGTAGGAGATGAGAGTTGGGCAGGGGTCAGGTTTTATTCTTAGTTCCAGTAGGAGTGACAGACCACCACAACTGGCTTATATTTGAAAAATACCTCACAAAAAATGTCTAGTTTATAAAAATAGAGATTATGGAGATACTCTTTGTAAATATTTTGTTTTATTAACAATTTTACTGGCATTTCCACATGTAGCAATTCTGTTATTCTATATCCATATATCTGGTAATATTTGTTATTGTCAGGTCCCCTGGAGTCAGGTCTGACTCAGAACAACCCTTTGTACAACAGAGTGAAACACTCCCCAATACTGTGCCATGCCCCGCATTATGTCAGTGCTTTTCTGCTGTTCATAGGGTTTTCAGTGGCTGATTGTTTCAGGATTATTTCAAGAGCAGGCTGCTCCATTTATGCGATGCTGGGGATCAAACCCAGGGCCTCAGAGAGCACAGAGTAGCACTCTACACTCTGCCAACTGAGCCAAACTGCAAAAACTGAGGACACGCTACCAAAAATTTGTGTCTCAGCCTGTGAAGGGGAAGTATAATACTAGTCAGTATGTGTTAACAGAATGGCTGGATGAAAGTGTGACTGCTTTGTTCTGCACGTGGTGCATTCGGGACCAACAAAAACAAATCTTGGTTGTCAGTAGCCTGCCTGAGGTCCTTCCCACCTGAAGGGAAGGAGGCCTGCATTCCCAGTACAGAAGCATCAAGGGCTTGGCCCTCCGCCTCTTCACAGTGGAGAAGGTGGGAGAGTTGGGCAGCGTGAGTTGGAGAACCTCTGTGGTCTGGAAGGCAGCTTGCCAGAATGCTTGCATCCCCACTTGCTTACCTGTGATAGCTGGAAGATTAGTCTGTGCAGTGGGAAGCCTCAAATCTGTGTGACATTGCTAGGGAGAGAATGTTTAACAGTTTCCTTGGTTTGGAGGTGCTTTTGTGGAGTGATAATTTTTCTATAGTTTTTAGTTCTGATAATTGGGAGGTCTGAACACACGTTAGAGGGCTAAAAGACTGGAGCAGTGATATGTCATTCTTAGGTGTATATTTGAAACTTCAAGTATTAAAACTTTTTTATATGTTATGTATGCTGTAGAAAATGACTTACAGCATGAAATGTAATTCTACGTATCTCAAAACCAGTTGCCGGGAGGCAGTTGGGTTGTAACGACAAGAAATTACATCATCTTGGGCTGGAGGTGCAGCCCAGTGGTAGAGCACTTGCCTAGCATGTGTGAGGTCCTGGATTCCATCCCTAAAACAATTAAAAAAAAAAAAAGGAATTACATCATTTCTTGTAGAAGGGTCATTTTTTTAACTGAAGGATGAGTCTATGACTTTCCCCCCCGCCAAGAACTAATAAACAGCTAAGGAAAGGACCCTTAGGAAATGTCTTTTTCAGTTACCTATTATGGAAAGTTTATATGTGTCATTCACAACTCTTAAGGGGACAAAATTTCCATGCAAACGTAACATCACTGTTTACTCAAAGGGAAAGAACACCGATAATAACAATAAAAATCCAAAATACAAAGAAATCATGTAATTTATATTTGACTTTGAAATGAATTTTGGTAATGATATGTCCAATATTCTGTCACTTTATGTAAAATAATGAACAGTACAAGGGCTGATTTATGGTATTCTGGACAACTCTTTAGACCTACTATATATTTTAGCTTGTTCTTGCTTTATATTCTGTGTTGTAGAGATTTAAAAAATAGCATAAAACTTAAATAATGATAGCAGCTAACCTTATGAAGTGTGTGAATATGATTATTATTCTCATTTTACAAAAGAGCAGCTCAAGATGGTTATGTTGCGCACGGAGGTCACTCTGCTTCTGAGTGAGGAAGCTGGTCTTTGGTCCCTGGCCTTTGAAGCCTTACACCTGACCATTACGCTCTGCTGCCTCTTGCAGTGTCTCTGTGAACTGTAGACCTCACTTTGTGTTATTGCCCGTTAAATTTTATTCATATGCAGAACTGTATTTAAAATGTAAAAGCCAGGCTTATTTTATAGCTTAGCCACTGATAGTTTTTCATGAGAGTGGCCGTCTTCTTTTGTACATTCTCCAGTGTAGGTTTAATTATCATATTCTTCTGTTTTAAAACCTGAAGCCCCAACTGTCCTTAAAATTAAGTACCTAAAATTCTTTATCTGATATACAGATTCCCCTACAGCCTGGTCCCTGTGTTGTTTCCTTTCCTCCATAACTTACTGTATCCAACCTGCCCCCTGGAATGTTCCCTCTTCCAACCTCTGCCCTTATTATTCAGAGTTCACATAAAATTGACTCTAGTGTTGGGGGTGTAGCAGACCCTAGGTTCAATCCTCAGTGCACACATGCACACGGGCTTCACTCCACACAGCTCACTGGTGTCTTCCTGTTGTACTTGATACACACACACTTCTTTACCACGTGTGTCATGTCCAGTTATGGTCATTTGTTTGTCACTCCAACATCTGGAGCTCTTTAAAATTTGATTGTTTTAACTACTCATACTTAACACCAGAAGATGCCTAAAATGTTGGAATGACTCAAATTTTACTAGTTGATTTATTTAGGTATTAACATCAGTCACAGAAAAGTTCAAGTTGAAGTGGTGAAACCATGAATATGGTCAGTTTTAATCTTTCATTTAAAAAACAGATAAGCTTTGTCTCTTTTGTGTAAATGTAATACTTACCCGTAATATTTTAAATATGTTGTTGTTAGGTGCCCTCGAGTTGTGCTGTTGAGTTGTGCCTACTCATAGCAACGCTCACAGGGTTTTCAATGGCTGATTGTTTCCGGATTGCCTTGGGAGTTGATTGCCACGTCCTTCTCCCATATTTTAAATATAGATTTAATTTTTTGTTGTGGTTTATTTCTGAGACAGGGTCTCCTACGTAGCCCAGACTGGCTTCAGATTTGTGATCCTCTTCCTCAGCTTCCTGGGTGCTGGTTTTATACGCTTAAAATTTATGAAAACATACAGCATACCTGGTGAATAGCATTGTAGATCAGTTCTTCATACCTGAGAAGGAGACCACTGTTGACTGTGTACCCATGCTGGTCACAGCAGTTGCTAGAGAGGGCAGGGTAGCTGGTGCATCACAGGGAGATGGGAGTTACTTTTGCAGCAAGAGTCGGAGAAAAGAGAATTGAACATTTTTATTTGACTAAAATTACAAACCGAGTATTTATAGGTGTCTGAGTGCATGTGGAGATTAAAAGTCTGATTAGATGCTCAACATAAGATGATCATGTAATAGCTAGCGAGTCAGTCACTCTGTTAAGGGTCACTAGTGACTTAGGTATAACTTTATGGTTTTTTCATGATTCCCTTTCATCTAACCTTATGTCATGGGATTACAGTGTCTGTCCCTGTCCCCCCGCTTCCAGACCAAACCCAGGGCCTTGGACTTACTAAGCAAGTACTCTACCACTGAGTTACACCCCCAAACCCTACAGTGCTGTCCTTAGAGATGTCACCCCTGCTTCAGGAGTTTGCGGTCTCTGTCCTGTCCCAGCACGCCTGAGGAAAAGAAGGCCCATCAGTAAGTGGGCTCACCTTGAGTGATAGGCAGGGGAAAGGAGCAAGTCTAGGGGAAATAATAGCCCTGCAGCAGGCTGACCAGGGAGATGGTATTAGCTGGAGGGTTTAAGGGGAAGTGGAGGGTTTACAGGCTTAGCCAGTAGGCAGCAAAGAGCTGAACTGAGCTAATGAAAGAAAGTGGATGACAGAAAGGACTGAGCTGGGGAAAGGGTTGAAATCAGGTGGTGTTCTTCCTTGTGCACTTGGTTTGCTACTTTGTACAGACAGACAACTGAAAGAGAAGGGAGGGGGAACTGGGCGCAGTTGGGCACACCTGTTACCACAGAGACTTGGGAGGCAGAGACAGGAGGATCTCAAGTTTGACCAGAGGCAGTCTGTGTAATTCAGTGAGACCCTGTCTCAACAATTAAAAAAAAGAAAAATGGGCTGGGTGTGCAGCGCAGTGGTACAGCACTTGCAAAGCATACAAGCAGGAGGCCCTGGTTTCAACCCCCAGTACTGCAAAAAAAAAAAAAAAAAAAAAAAAAAAAAAAAAAAGGAAACCAACCAAGGAGAAAGCCCTCAGTCCCCAGAGTGCGAAGCCAGCGTGTGGGCCTGGGGCTCCTTAGCACACACCCATGCCGCACGTTTCTCCTTCCCTCTCCCCACTGTTGGTGTTATCTAGTTAGCCACACCCTGAAATACTGGCTATAGAATAATTTAAAAAATTATTTTTTCCAACAAAATATTTTCAGAAAAAAAACATGCATATATATGTTGTTAAAAAAACGGAGTCTGGCCCTTTAGAATTCTCCAGTTCTCACATGTAATTTTTTTGTTTGTTGTTCTGTGGTGCAGGGGATCAAAGCACAAGGCAAGCACTCCACCACTGACCTGTACCCCCGACCCAAGTCCCGAATCCAGGTTCTTGATCTCTGAGCCATGCTTACTCCTAGTTAGGTAACCCTTCTGGCTGGTGTTCAGGGTCATTCTAAACCCTGTTCGTGAAGTCTTCTAATGTCCCTGCAAGACCACAGTGTGGGTAGAAGGAATCTCATTTGTTACGTTTTATAAATGGATTTAGGATTTGCAGATGTCACTAGTCTTCCTCACTCTCCCTACCTTGTTGTGGTGTTGTTGTTGTTAGGTGCCATGGAGTTGTGTCTGACTTATAGCAACCCTCTCAGGGTTTTCAATGGCTGATTATTTCGGGATTTCCTCAGGAGTGGATTGCCACATCTTTCTCCCCTTACTCTGTTGTACATACATAAAAATAAAAATGGCAAGTAATGAAGAATTGTAAGGATTACAGAAGTCAGGAGTGAGATGGATACATGTAGATCTTTTTTTTTATATATATATCTATATATGTCTGTCTGTTTGGCATGCTGCAGTCATCCATTGAATCTAAAAACATGTAGTAATCTCTCTCTAGGTTTAGAAAATTAGCTTTGGGGTTTGGCTGTGTGGAAGCCCCATGTGAGTGGAGTGGAGAACTGGCCCACTCTTCCTGTCTGCGTCCCTGGGTACTCTCCTCCCACCACCTAGGTGTGGAACTTGAGCTGACAGTAGTCTTGGCCTTGCCCTCTCTGTGTCCTGTGAGTCAGATGAGTAGTCACATTTGAGGCATCAGCAAATCAGTGGCTCCTAGCAGTAGCTCCCCTTCCCCCTCCGACTGGTGGTAACAACAAAAACAGGAATAGCTGAGTCCTGTTGGGCAGCGTTGACTGGCTCAATCCTCGATCTGCTGGCTTTGAAAGTAGAAGTTCATTTAAAACTGAACTGATCCCTGTTGGAGGTCACTGCTGTCCCCATTTCACGGATAGTCAAATCAAGTTGAAGGCCATATGTGTAGCTAGTAAAGTGGAGCCGCTGGGAAGACCCAGGTAACCTGGCCTCAGAACTCATTCTCAGCCTCTCGATTGTGGGGAGAGTTAGACTGGCACCACTTTTGTTACTAGTTCAGAGTTGATATGTTGCAGGTAACAGCAAAATAACTCATTTAAATGAGAAGGTGATATTCGGGGATCTGTGGTTATGTGTCTGAAAGCCCAAGGACCAAGCTGCTCTGCATGTCAGAAACAGCACATGCTAAAAAATCTTCCTGGCTCTTGTCTGCTTCTCTCCATGCGTGTGCTTAATTTTTACTCACCTTGCAGACTGCTGCTGGCTGTCCTCCAGCATGCCTAGAGGAACATGACCACAAACACCCAAAGAGAAACTTTGTCGGTTCTGGGCAAGGAGCTAGTTGGTCCAGCTTGGTTGATTTTTGGACCAATCAGCTGTTTTGGTAAACTGAAAGGATCTGAAGGTCACTGATATTGATAGTTAATTTAACAAAATGAGAAATGTATTTATTTAGCTTTTAATAACAAGGAAAATAGAATTCAGTTCTCATTATCCAAAGACTTGGTTAGATACAAATAGTTGGTCTTTTGGAGTAGAACATATATTTTTTTTAGCAAAGGAGAAAGGACACAGACTTGTAAGAAAAAACAGAAAGTGCAAGTTGTAACTAACACCACATTTCCTCTGGTCTCATTTTACTGTTTGTGACACTTTTTCTCAGTGTCCATATGTTTCTGCCTTGGTGCTGCTTTTATTCTCCATAATTCCTTTATCTCCTAGCAAAGGGTAAACTGGAGATATTTTCATTTTGTATTTTGTATTTTTCTTTTTTTCTTTATATTTAGGTACTTGGGGGTTAAACCCAGGCCTTGTGCATACTTTGCAAGTGCTCTACCACTGGCCTGCGCCCTTGGCCCCCCTTTTAAGAATTTTTTATTTTGAGACAAGGTTTTACTAAGTTGCCCAGGCTGCCTCTGATGTCAAACTCCAGTCCTCCTGCTTCAGCCTCTTGAATCACTGGATTTACTGGCATGTACCACTGTGCCTAGCCTATATTTTGTGAATACAAGTTTTGTGTTGCTTGTTCTTAACCTAAAACATGAGTAGTGTATGATATGGGCCTTCATTGAAAGTGAACTGTGATTCTCGGATATAAAAAGTGAGACTTTAGCCAGTTGAGGTTGTGCACGCCTATAATCCCAGCACTTGAGAGGCAGAGGCAGGAGGAGTGCTGCAAGTTCAAGGCCAGCATGGTCTACATGGCGCATTCTAGGTCAGCCAGGGCTTCATAGCGAGACCTTGTCTGACTGGGAAACTTATTTCAAAGGCATCTTTGGAAGCAGCTCCATTAATGAATTTAATTTGTTTTATTATTTTAGGTAAGCTATTCTCCCCCACTTTTAGAATATTACTACACCTAGAGTGGAAGATGCAAGTAAAGGGTGATTCAGAAAGCAACAAGGATCTGAAAGCCATCCTGTAGTAGTTAACATAGATGAGAGCTGGATGTTGGAAAGCAGTGGCAGTGCCGGCAGAACTATAGGAAGGAGGATATCTCGTGTTTTACAGCAAACTTTGTTGTTGATACAGAGAAAATTATAGGCCTGGCTATTGAGATTGACTTAAGATGCCAAAAGTTTTATATTGGAAAATTTCAGCTTTTCATAGATGACCTAACATTTATTTTGCCCCCCTCCCCCAATAGTAGGGGGGTTGAACCAGGGCCTCACACATACTAGGCAAGTGCTCTGCCACTGAGCTGCACCACCTGCTTTTGTGGGGATTGCAGGGGTGGGAGGATACTTGAGGGTTAAACCCAGGGCCTTGCACATACTTTGCAAGTGCTCTGCCCCTAAGCTGCTCTGCCAGCCCCTTTTAATTTTTTTTTTTTTTTTAATCTTGAAACATGGTCTCACTAAGTTATACAGCCTGCCTCTGGCCTTGAACTCAAGATCCTCCTGCTTCCACGTCTTGAGTCATTGGGATTACAGATGTGTGTTCAGCAACAGGTTAACTCTTGTTCCATTATTCAGAACACTTCTTGAAATGTCTTTGGGCAAGAGCCACCCATGACTTCATTATTTGGATGGCCATATGGTTTTCTTTGCTATAATAAATAAAGTTCCATTTTGAGTCTCACAAATGTGAGTTCAAATCTTGACCGTGCCTCTCACTAGTGCTATGATTTTAGGCAGGTCACTTCTAGCAACTTTTGTTTTCTTATTTGTAAATTAGGGCTGATAGCCCCATTAGGTTCTCTTTCAGAGGGCACATAAATATCCCTAAGGGATGATTTTTCTAAAACATGTCCAGTTATTTCACTCTCACTTAAAATCCCACCTGTAGACTGGGTGTAGAGGCACACACCTGTAGTCCCAGCCACTTGGGATGTGGAGGCAGGAGGATTGCAAATTCAAGGCCAGAGGCAGCCTGGGTAATTTATCAAGACCCTAATATACCACTGAGGGGCTAGGATTTAACTCAGTTGGTAGAGTGCTGCTCTGCAGTTTCTGAGGTCCCAAGTTCGATTCCCAGCACCGCAAAAATGGGAGAAGGACATGGCAATCCACTCCCAAGGCAATCCTGAAACAGTCAGGCATTGAAAACCCTATGAGGGTCGCTATGAGTCAGGTACGACTCGATGGGTGCAGGTTAGTGATAGAACAATTGCAAAGCATGTGTGAAACCCTCAGTACCCCCAGTACTACCCCCCCCAAAAAAGTTCCTGGGTCCTTCACTCACTTCTGTAACATGTCTTACTGCCCTGTAGCTCTTCTGTATTCACCTCTGACTTGACCTGCCTTTTTCCACTTCCTCCTCCTCCTCTTCTGAGTTCACCAGTGCTCCAGACAGTACTTGATAACTTCTGGCAGCTTTTTATTTAAAATAAGACAACAGCAATAAAACTGTCTTCTGTTGTCTTCAATACTAGGAAAGCTCTTTGAAGTTAGAAATTGGATATTCTTTTCTTTTTTTTGTTTTATAAGTTTTTTTTAAAAAGCTTTATGTAAAGGCAAAATTCATTTGGGAAGTGAAGCAGGGTGGAGCCTGGTTGGTCCTTGGATGGGAGACCACATGGGAACACTAGGTGCTGTAGGCATGGGAGAAGGACCTGGCAATCCACTCCCAAAAAACAATCAGCCATTGAAAACCCTATGAATAGCACAGAAGTACTGACAATACTGTTTCGCCTGTTGTAAGTAGGGTTGCTATGAGTTGGACACTGATTCAACAGCACCTAACACTACTACATATAATATCCATAATTATAGGTTGCATCCAATACGTCTTTGCCTAATATGTAAGCACAGGAACGGTCCAGTGACTAAGTGCCTATTTCTTTTTAAACTTTGTATTACATAAGGAAGACATATCTCAAAAAAACAGTTTTGGGGGATTTTTTGTTTTTTTTTTTTTTTTGTCTTGTCTTGTTTTTTTTTTTTTTTGAGACAGGGCTTGATGTGTAGCTGAGACTAGCCTGGAACTTAATGTGTAGCCCAGGCTGGCCTTGAACTTGCGTCAGTCCTCCTGCCTCAGGTTCTCCAGTGCCAGGATTATAGGTGTGCGCTTCCATGCCCGTTTTGGCCTACACCTATCTTACAAGCTTTGAAAAAGTGATGCACAATCTCCTTTCCTTTCCCTTAAGTTATGAAATTTATTTTAAAAATTGAAGTGAACCTAACACTGAATTTGTTTTATGACTTAGTGATATTCCCTGAAATGCAAAACAAAACAAAACGGTATAAAGAATTGCTGTTACAGTTACTATGCTAGTGTTTACAACTGAGAGAAATGACATAGAAAAACACAACTGTCCAGTATTTTAACATTTCTAGTTTTTACCTATTGAGTTAGTATAATCACGCATTTGGAGCAGTATAAAGTGGCATATATTAAGTCTAGCAGTTCTCAGTCTCACTGCTGTGTAAGTTTTATGGAGGGTTAAAAAATGCACCTCACTTAGCAAACATTACCTTTGCATGGATTCACAACGTTTAGAAGGTCAAAATGATTGTAGAAGAAGAGATGTGTGGCTTGCATATTCTGCTGAAGCAGGGTTCTCAGTTCTGTTAGCAGATTGTTGTAGTTGTTAGGTGCCCTCGAGTCCGTATCTGACTCATAGCGACCCTCATAGGGTTTTCAATGGCTGACAGTTTCAGGATTGCCAAATCCTTCTCCCATTTTTGCGGTGCTGGGAACTGAACTCGGGACCTCAGAGACTGCAGCGCAGCACTCTACCAACTGAGCTAAATCCCAGCCCGTTAGCAGATTAGAATCATTTTATGCAGATTTGAAAACAAAAATACTCATTTTGGTTCTCCATCCCTTGGAATTCTAATTTATTGGCCATTCGCAGGTAGTGGATATTAAAGCTACGTCCAGAATCAGTTATTTGCAAAGAAGAGTGAATATAATGTAGGTTTGATCCATAACTTTGTGGGATTAATTCTCTTACTGAAGAAGTCTGAACTCGATTGATTGAGTACTGGGGGCCTGAAACCAGGGCCTTGAGCATACTTTGCAGGCACTCAACCACTGATCTGTACCCTAGCCCTTTTTTTTTTTTATCTTCAAACAGGGTCTTACTAAGTTATATAGGCTGCCTTTGGTCTCAAACCTGATCCTTCTGCCTCTACCTCCTGAGTCTTGCAGGCATATGCCCATCGTGCCAGCTACGAATTCTGAACTCTTACTTAGTCAAGTTATTTGATGGATCATGTAATAAGCAACTACAAAAGTGTTTATTAAATAATCAGTACTGGTGAAATTATGAAGCTGAATTAGTAGAAAACCACTTTAAATGAAGTTAGAATATAATAGTACATGGTGATTTATTTTTTCAAATTGTTATTCACTGATAAATAAATCCAGTGATTGTATTAAATATTATATTAAAGTGGGTATATAATTATAAAAAAAATACACCTCACTGGAACACCGTCAGGGAAAGTTCACCCATCTGCATTAAAACAAAACTCAGAAACCAGGAATAAGAACCAGGGAAATAATGCCTATTTTACATATCCTATAGCTCTGGTTCTAATCTCTATGCTTTTATGAAGTATCATAAGTTATTTAAAGTAAAATGGTCATTCAATTTGAGAACCTCACCCCCCCCCCTTTTTTTTTTAGACATTAGAAGGAAAACCATGGAGCCTGACATAGTGGGGCAGGCTCTAATCCGAGCACTCAGGAGGCAGAGGCAGGAGGATTGAGAGTTTGAGACCAGCCTGGGCTACAGAGAAGACCTTATCTCAAAAAAGGAAGGAAGGAGGGAGGGAGGCAAGGAAGGAAAGAAGGAAAGAAGGAAAGGAAAGAAGGGAAGGAAAGAAAAAGAAAAAGCTCAAGGCAAAGATGAGAGTAGCTGTGTCAATTTGTAGATTATTATTTGAAGAACTCTGGTGAGTTGGGACTCCATTAAGTTTCACTGTGGTGTTCTGTGGATAATCTACATAAATAACCCTTTGAAATAAAAGATTCATTTCAAATCATAATAGCTTTATACTTAAAGGCATTAGGAAAAAAGAGGAAGAGAGGTTAGCATCTGTTTCCTTTGAGCTTTAAGCTATTTCTAATAACTTCTTTTCACTTACCGCTTTTAAGATCAAGTTGTACCATATCATATTTTAGAAAAAAAACTCTTAGCCAAATGCTATGGCATATGTCGGAAATCCCAGTGATTAGGGAGGTAGAGGCAGGAGGATTGTAAATTCAAGGCCATAGGCAGTCTGCATAATTTACCAAGACCCTGTCTTAAAATTAAAAAAAAAAAAAAAACAGATGGCCCAGTGGCGTGGCCCAGTGGTGTAGCCTACTTGGAAAGTATGTACAAGGCCCTGGGTTCAACCCCCAACTACCGCCCCCCAAAACAACAACAACAACAACAACAGCAGCAGCAACAAAACCCTTGTGCTTTTACTGTTGAGGTTAAGATTACTTTTGGGTAGGGGGTGCGGGGGGACTGAATCCAGGGCCTTACACATGCACAGCATTCTATCACCAAACTACAACCCACATCCCTCTGGTTGCTTTTTTGTTAAGAAGTTTCGAACAAAGACTGTTTAGGTTATGATGGAATACATTGAAAATGCAAGAAGTTACAGCATTTTAAAGAGGCTTTTGAATGAATCTTTAAATCTGAGTTTTTGTAATAAAAGTGAGAATATCAAAAGTGAGTATATAGCTAATAAAGCTAGTCATCCATTCGTGGAACTTAGTGAACATCTGATTTAGAGTGGTATATAAAAATATTTTCTCAGTTGGGCTCAGTGGTGCATGCCTATAATCCCAGTGACTTGAGAGGCAGAGGCAAGGAGGGTCACAAGTTTGAGACCAGAGGCAGTCTGCGTAATTTAGGAAGACCCTGTCTCAAAAAGTAAAAAAAAAAAATGGTACGGAGTGCAGCTCAGTGTGGTACAGCACTTGCAAAACGTGCAAGTGAGAGGCCGTGGGTTCAACCCCCAGTCCTCAAAAAAAATTTTTTTTTTCATTTTATTTACTGCTCACCAGTGTTTATTTGTATTGCATTTGCTTATTGAAGGTCAGATGTCTTACGCATGCCATGTGCTGTATTGGAAAATATATAAAAAACAAGACAGTAGGTTCAGGCCTTGTTGGAGATACTGGTTTAGCAGGGGGAAGAGATTTTAAATTAAAAAAATGAGATCTCTAAATGTTACTCTGAAAACTGCAAGGTGCTTCAGTGAGGCAACTCTTGTCCTTTCTCCAAGTAACGATATTGGCTTTTCTTGGAAATTTTAGAGCTGAAAGGGAACTTAGATCTAGTTCAGTCCTCATTTTACAAACAAGAACACTCAGATCTAGGGAAGCGATTTGACTTTCCTGAAGTGGCACAGCTGAGGGCCTGTGGTGTTGGCATAGAACGCTAGTCTTCTGATTCTTAACCTCTGTTACTCTGCCCTGTCTGTTCCCTAGGGGTATGTGAAGTGAGTGACATATGACAAACAGGGTCATGCCCAGTCTGTTCCTTCCGCACACTTGCATTGATTTCTTGCTTCATGCTCTCTTTGTGTAGAACGAGAAAGATAAAGCTCTTGTTAAAGTAGCTCATAGTCTAGTATGAAGATAGGCAGTTTGGGAAATCTATAAAGGTGTTACTTGTTCAGCATATTGATTAAGATGGCGTATTCTGGGACTAGACTGTCTGAATTAAAATCTTAGTCCCTGCCCTCAATAGCTACATAATTGTGGGAGAAAATAAATCTCAATTTCCTAATCCATAAAATAGAATAATAATTTCATCTCATAGGGTTTTAGAATTTAAAAATGTATGTAAAGTACTTCGAAAAGTGCCTTACTTACTCATAGTAAGCACTCAGCACATAATGGCTACAAAAAACATTCTTTAAAAATAGTTACACCTATGGCTTCTCAGCCTTTTGACTAAAATCCAGTGTAAAAAAGTTACACTATTTTTCCTGAGCCGCCTGGGATTTAGCTCAGTTGGGAGAGTGCTGTGCTGCAGTCTCTGAGTTCAATTCCCAGCACTGCAAAAATGGGAGAAGGGCCTGGCAGTCCACTCCCAAGGCAATCCTGAAACAGTCAGCCATTGAAAACCCTATGAGGGTCGCTATGAATCGGATGCCGACTTGACGGCACCCAGCAACAACAACAACATTTTTCCTGAAGTTTTACAGATGGGGAAGTCTGGGCATAGAGACTTTAAGTCAGCCAGGCAGTGGGCACACCTGTAACCCTAGCACTGTGGAGGCTAAGGCTGAACAATTTTGAGTTCGAGGCCAGCCTGGGCTACATAAAGAGACCTTGTTTCAAAAACAAAAATAACTAAAAGAACTTTAGTAGCTGGCCCAGGATCACACCTCTAGAAAGTTGGGGAAGCTGAATTTAAACACAGGGAGTCTAATCTTGTGTTCTGTTTAGACTAAGGGCTGAGCCAGTGTGTGTTCCGAACAAAATTCTAAGCACATGAGGATACTGGGGCCTCAAAAAGATAGTAATGAACTGTTCAATGGTACAGTTGTTTTCTTCAGGAGAAAAGGACTGAATTTTGGAAATGTTACCTTCTTTTTTGTCCAAATTCTGTTTGGTGTGCATTTTTGTTGTTAGCTATTGGGAGATCGGGCTGGGATTTAGCTCAGTTGGTAGAGCGCTGCGCTGCAGTCTCTGAGGTCCCGGGTTCGATTCCCAGCACTGCAAAAGTGGGAGAAGGACGTGGCAACCCACTCCCTAGACAATCCCGAAATAGTCAGCCATTGAAAACCTTGTGAGGGTCGCTATGAGTCAGACACGACTCGAAAGCACCTAACAACAACAACATCAGGAGATCACTCAACTTTAAGTTCAAGGATTTGTGATAGGTTGTTGTTGTATGTTAAAAATTACTAGCTTTTTGCCAGGCATGGTGGCGCTTATCTGTAATCCCAGCATCTGGGAAACTGAGGCTGATTGATGAAAGGTCAAGGCCAGCCAGGTCTACATAATGAGTTCCCGGCCAGCCTGGGCTACATAATGAGACTCTGTCTCAAAACAAAACAAAAAATTACTAGACTCTTGAAGCATTGAACACAGTGTTTCTTTGGTTAGTTGGTTTAGGTTTGGGCTTTTGTTTTCTAATTTAGAGGAGTAGCTTACACTCAATATGAGTACAAATGGTTTGTTTGAAAAGTAGTAGCATTTACTTTCAATCTTTTGAGGAAGTTTTGGCATACAAAGAATAATGTATGGTTTAAACTTTGAATAGAAGGCTAACTCAAATTATACAGAGAATTGTGAATTATAAACCTTTTATCATATTGTTAAATTTCCTTTTCCTTTCTACATGTCCACTAATCTGAATTGCTTACTTCAAGTTGATGCTTTTGGGTCCCAGTTGGAGGCTCTTCCTGTTTAGTACTAAGTCTCTAATAAATGATGGGCTGGGATTTAGCTCAGTGGGTAGAGTGCTGCGCTGCAGTCTCTGAGGCCCCGAGTTCAACTCCCAGCATGGCAAAAATGGGAGAAGGGCCTGGCAATCCACTCCCAAGGCAATCCCAAAACAGTCAGCCATTGAAAACCCTATGAGAGTCGCTATGAGTCGGATACCGACTCGATGGCACCTAACAACAACAACAACAACAACAACAACAATAAATGATAGTTGGCACATGACTTTTGAAATATTTAATAAGGACTTTTAAAAGCAGTACATGATTGGGACTTGCTTTTTGATTAATTTGATAATCTTTGCTTTTAAATTGGAGTGTTTAGACCAAGGCTTCAAACCGGCAAAAAATTGGGTTCAGATTTGCATGCAAGTTCAATGTTAAAATTTAGAGGGTTTGAGTTTGGTTTGGGTTCAGGTTTTAATACTATGTGTAGACAGCAGGGTTCCAAACCTAAACCCAAACCCATGAAAATTTGATTGAGTTCAGGTTTAACTTTGATGTTTGGTTGTTTTGTTTTGTATCATTATGCATTTAAAAATTGAAAAAAAATTGAAAATTTTTATTTATCTATACATAGGACTGTGGTGTCCCATCCTGTCAGGTCTTGGAAGCTAAGCAGAGTTGGATCTGGTTAGCACTTTGGACAGGAGACTGTTTAGGAATACTAGGTGCTGTAGGCATGGGAGGAGGACACCCCACTGCCCACAAAAATAAATAAATAAATAAATAAATAAATAAATAAATAAATAAATAATTGGCCATTGAAAACCTTATGAACAGAAAAGAAGCACTGACATAGTGCTGGGCATGGCATAGTGTTGAATAGTGTTTCATCTGTTGTTACATAGGGTTGCTGTGAGTCAGACCCGACTTGATGGCACCTAACCACAAAAACAACATATAAGATTAAAATTTTAAAACTGAACCCCAACCAAACCTGAACCCTCTAAATTTTAACACATTGAACCCACACCTGAACTTGAGCCCAATTTTTCATGGATTTGAAGCCCTGGTTTAGGCCATTTACGTTTAATGTTGCTGTTCATAATGTCAGGTTTAAATTTTCTGTTTATTCCATCTGTTCTTTATTCTTGGTTTCTTTTTGTTATGTGTGTGTGATCAGTCCTCAGTTATATCCTTTCCTTTGTTGGATTACCAGATATAACTTTGTTTTCAATGCTTGCTTTAGAGGTTATAGAATACATCTTCAGCTTATCACAGTCTACCTTCAAGTGACACCACACCCCTTCACCCATAGGGCAAGATCTTTTGGCATTTCCCTTTCTTTCCCCTCCCAACCTTAGTGCTATTGTTGCCATAAATTTTATTTTTGCATTTGTTATAAAACTCATTGTTAACACTTTGGCCTTAAACAATAGTTAATTATCTTTTAAAGAGATTTAGGAGATAAGAGAAAGTTTATATTTCCCACAAATTTATTTCTACTTTTGGTCCCCTTTTTTCCTTTGTTTGGTTCAAGATACCCACTTATTGTCATTTCCTTCTGCCTGAGAGGCTTCATTTAATATTCCTTGCAATTTAGGTCTGCTTGTGATGAATTGTTCTGTTTTTCTGTGTGTGACAAAAATCTTTATTTCATTTATGTTTACAAAACATTTTTGCTGAGAGTAAGAGTCTAGGTTGGCTGTTTTAAGATAACTGTGCATCTGTCTTCTGGCATACATTGCTTCCAGTGAGAACTCTCCTACCATCTGCTCAGCTTGCTTGGACCTTTTTATAATTACTACCATGTTATAAAAATTGATTCTATGAGCTGGCATGGTGGCTCACACCTTAATCTCAGTGACTCAGGAGGCAGAGGCAGGAGGATTGCAAATTCCAAATCATAGGCAGCCTGCATAATTTAGCAAGAGCCTGTCTCAAAATAAAAAGTAAAAAAATTGGCTGGGGGTGCAACTCAGTGGTAGAGCACTTTTTTCTTTTTTTTTTTTCTTCTTTTTCCTTTTTCTTTTTCTTCTTCTTCTTTCTTTTTTCCCTTCACATAATGTTTGTTTTTCTTTCTGGCAACCTTTTTTGGGGGCTGGGATTTAGTTCACTCTGCAGTCTCTGAGATCCCAAGTTCGAATCCAGTATTGGGAGGATGTGGCAATCCACTCCCAAGGCAATCCCGAAACAAATCAACCATTGAAAATCCTATAAGGGTGGCTATGAGTTGGACACAACTTGACAGCACCTAACAACAACAACCTTTTTTTGGGGGGGGGGGGATTGAGACAAGTTCTTAGTAGGTTTCTGAGGAATTCACTGTGTAGCCCACGTTGGCCTTGAACTCACAATCCTACTGCCTCAGCCTACTAAATGCTGGGATTACAGGTGTGCGTTACCATCCCTGACATCTTTGGTTGCTTTTTAAGATTTACTTTTTATCACTGGTTTACATAGTTTGATTATGGTGTGCCTTGGTGTAGTTTTCTTCATATTTCTTGTGCTTGTTCAACTTCTTGGGTGTATAGATTCGTAAAATCATCAAAATTAGAAAGTTTTGGGCCATTTATTCCTCAATTTTTTTCTGTCCTTGCTCCCTTTTATGTATGTACATACATACATTTATTTACTTATTTTTTATTTTAAGACAAGGTCTGGCTAAGTTGCACATGCTGCCTCTGGCCTCAAACTCAATGATCCTGCCTCAGCCTAAGTTGCTAGAATTACAAGTGTGTGCCACTGCACCTGACTTACTTTGACCTTTTTATAATTTCTGTGACTCTAAATAACATACTGAGGCATTTTTCTTACGATTTTGAACTTAGATACAGTTTTAACAACTATGTTATAAATTAATGTCTAGGTCCACTAACTAATTTTATTATCTATGTCATTGTGGACCTGTTTCTGCTGGTTGGTTTTTCTTACATTTATCAAGCTCTTTTTGATTCCCGGTGGTAATATTTTGTTGAATAATAGACATTGTTGATTTTACCTTTTTGATTGCCAGATACTTTTGTATTCTTAGAAATATACTTGAGCTTTGTTCAGTTAAGTTGGTACTTAGTTATGGTGTGGAGCCTACCTTGAAGCCTTATTAAAGAGTGACCAGATCAGCTGTTCAGGCTTATTTTCCCCCTCTCCTGAGGCAGTGCCCTTCTGAATACTCTACCCAGTGACCTGTGAGTCTCTGGCTCCTGGGACAAGAACTGCTCCCATACCTATGTGGGCTCTCAGGATCATTCCCTCCATTCCTGCTGGGTGGTTCTTTCTCTAGTGTTGGGTGTTGTCCTCTCCTGCACGTGCTGACCAGAACTCTTGAGGGCCCCTCTGCAGATCTCTGCACTGACTCTGCAGTCTTGGCTCACTGCCCACCAGCATTCTCCCTGCCTGGACCACAGGCCATTTAGTTTTCTCTGTTTCCTCTCAGCCCTGTGCTGTCTGACATCCATGGTCAGGCAACCGATCTTCTCATGTATTTTGTACATTTTTTGGTGTTTTAAGGTGGTAGGGTTAATTTGGTCCCTGATTCTCCATCTTGGCTAGGTGCTGAATGACTTTACAGCCTATGACACTTTTTTTGTAAATAAATATTAGTCATTAGAAATACACTTTCATGTTATTCCTGCTATAATGCATTTATAATGATATTTACTTTTAGAAATGTGAGCTATTTGAAAAGATGGAGAAAGTATAGTCTATTTTTGAGGGGGTTGGGTCTTTCTTGTTTTTGTTTTCAGACTTTTTTTTTTTTGGGACAGTCTCACTCTAAGACTGGCCTGGAACTCACTATGTAGCCAAGGCTGGCCTTAGACTTACAGTGAACCTCCTACTTCAGCCCCCTAAGTACTGAGATGTGCTCCACCACATTCAGCTTACAAAAACTACAGTTACTGGATTCTGTCTATACCAAGTGAGGGAAAAATTAAGTGTGTCCTAAATGGCTTATGGTTTCACATTTGATCTGCTATAAATGAGTAAGAGTTAGATTTGATTTAAAATTCATCTTGACATTTGGAGACTGGTAAATTTCTGTGCATATCAACTGTGCTGTGAAATTACAATTTCTAATTGAGCATTATTTCTTTAGGCTGGTTTTATTCTCTGTTCTTATTCACTTAGGATTAGGTGTACTTGAGTGCTTGTTGATTTTAATATCACAGGCCCAGTCACATTACAAGAATATTTATATATGTTGATTGTAGTAGGATTTTTAGTGACTACATTGTTAGAGATTACATTTCTGCTTTCTGTAAATTCTGTTGAATTTGCAAATGAAATGCTTTGAGTCTAATAGTGAGAAAATAGAAATGTCATATAGTCATCATTCATATATTTTCATGTATCAATGCCAGTGAGATTCTAGAGCCACATTTGTAGCCACCATTAACCAAAAACCAAAATAGAAACCCACAGAGCTGCCACCTTCAAGTTCAGTATTACACTGTGTTCATCAGATACATGAAGCTGAAGGTCACAATTTTCATGTGACTCTCCTACATCTTTTTGTTTTATGGGAGCGGGTGCTGGGTAGAGGGCTTGGCGTTCCATTAAGTAGGAGGTGAAGATATTGTGAATGAGTGGTGAGGAGTTCACTGCTTTTGGAGGACAAAATAGAAGTCTCTTTTAAAAAAAACTTTAGGTTCATGATTTAGTACTTCGTTCTATTGATTTTTACACTAGATCAGAAAATTAATTTACCTTAAAACATTTATTGTAATGAGATAAAAGCAAATACAGTATAATTTGATTTGACTGTAATGGGTAGTAAATCTCATATTTAATAGTCTGTTAGGATCAGGTAAGAACTATTTCATGGCTCATTGGATTTGTTTTTGTTTTTAAGAGTATATCCCTTCATTTTAGTATTTTACATTTGCTTTAAATATCACTAAACACACGAGATACTGAGATTCCTTTTGTCATGTAAACCAAGTTCAGAGTTTGAGGAAATAAGTTCTAGTCTCTTGCATACACTTCTTTGTCAAAACTTTGTAGTTTTTGTGACCCAAAATCTCATTATCAAAAATTACAGGTGTTTTTAGTTTTTTAAAAATTTTAATTCTCAAATTCATACATAAGATTTTATGCTTTCTGAAGGAATGAAGATTTCTCACTGTGTAGTACTAAGTGGGACAGATGGTTGCAGTTTAAATTCTTCTGGACAAGATGCTATAGTGCCTTGATTATGGTATAACTTTACACCACAAACTAGCCCATACAGTATCATGTACCTTAGTCTGGTGTATAGCATTATTTGGTGTAAAGCTGGTTTTTGACAGTAGCATAGGTAAAGACAGCCTTTTTCAGATTTTCCAGATTGAAATGGGCTTGCTTGGGGAAGTTACCTGTTCCCTCCCACAATAAATTTTGTTGGGGTAGGAAGGGAGTAAAAGGTAGGTTCCCATAATGCCATGACTTTGTTTAAGGACAAAGTTAATGCCAGTCATCTTTACCACAGGCATGTGACTCCTGTCATATAGTCCAGCATACAGTAGGTATAAAATGCTTATTGTCATTTGGAACTGTGTGCATTCTTTTGCTATTAATAAAAGTGAGTCAGACCACTGAGTTGCATAGCCCTGTGGTCTATCACTTGAATAATGACAGTGTAGGTCTCCTCAGTTCCAAATTCACTTGCTGCATAGAATTGTCTTAAATCTTTGGCACCTGCTATCAGAGAAGAGGATTTGAACACAAAATTACACAGTTTCTATCATACATGGTCAACTTTCAATATATGAGAGCAATAGTAATTCATCTTCCTCACGTTCACCTTCCACAGTCATTCTTTCTTCTGCCTCCTGATGTTTCTGTTTTTAAACTAGCACCTTTCCAACTCCCCCAGATCATCTCACATCATTAGCTCTGCAAGTGTCTTCCATGACATGAGCATCTTTAATAACTGGGTAGCAGTTAACATAACAATCCAAATGACTGAAATATTTCTAGTCACTCTTGACTGCCCTTTGCAGTCAGTATTTTCAGTCAAACAGTGGAACTTAAAAACAAAACATGTCTAAAACTTTGTCATTCTTTTCATCCGGATGCTTTACCTATGTTTTCTTTTTAACAACTACACACACACACACATTTTCTCGTTGCTCAAATTACAGATACTACTGTCTTTACTCTGCATCATTAGAGTTGTACAGTTCAGGATATCTGTATGTGTGTGAATACATATATGTACACATACTTTGCAAGTGCTCTACCACTGGGCTACACCCCTAGCCCGCTTTTTATATTTTACCTTGAGACAAGTTCTCACAGGTTTCCTCTAGCCTTGAATCTGAGATCCTCCTGCCTCTGCCTTCTGAATCTCTGGGATTATAGCCTTGAGCTACCATGCCTGCCTCAGAATTTCTTGATAATTTGTTTCACCATTTGTAATATTTTTGGGTTTTTTTTGAGACAAGTTTTCACTATATGTACCCTAGGCTGGCCTCAAACTCAAAATCCTCTTGCCTCAGCCTCCCAAATGCTAGGAATACAGGCATGTGCCACCATGCCTGATCTCCATTTGTAATTTTTGATACTATTAGTGGCCATGTAACATGTATTATATGTAAAGTGGTGGTGGTGGTGTTAGGTGCCGTCGAGTCAGGCCCGACTCATAGTGACTCTATGTACAATAGTACAGAACACTCCCTGACACTGTGCCATGCCTGGTACTAAGTCAGTGCTTCTCTGCTATTCATAGGGTTTTCAGTGGCGGACTGTTTTGGGAGTGGCTTGCCGAGTTCTTCTTCCAAGCTTAAACCACCCAGTATTTCCAGGTGGTCTCCCATCCAAGGACTAACCAGGTCGACCCTGCCAGGGTGGTATGGCTATAGACTGTAAAGTTGTAGTATGTAAACAGTGGTAGATTGCTGTGGGTAGGGTTTGGGAGTAGTCTGTCCAGAGTGGGAGCTATAGCTTATCCTCATTTTCTACTTGTCTTAACCAACCCCAAAGCAGCCATTGTAATGTGTTTCAATATATTGTCTGTGTTCTCAGGGCTTTGCCAATACTAGGCACGTGCTCTTCCACTGAACTACACATCCCCAGTCTGCATGTTTGTATTTTTAACTTATATAAATGATAGTTTATTCTATTTCCTACATTTTACTAAGCGCAATATTATAATCACTCTTCCTGTTGCTAAGAAAAGGTCTAATACATTGCTTTGAACTGCCCCATGGTATTACAGGGCGCACTTCCATCCTCTGCAGAAGCCCGGGTTGCTTTTAGCTCTCCAGCACTACTGGAGAGCCACACTGAGAATTCCTGGACATACCCATTTTATTGTTATTATTTTATTTTTTTCCCAGTACTGGGGACTTGAACCCAGGGCCTCATGCGTGCTTTTTTGCAAGCGCTCAACCACTGACTGAGCCACACTCCCAGCTCATTTTTTACTTTGTATTTTTGAGACAGGGTCTCACTGAGTTACACAGGCTGCCTCTGGCCTTGAACTTGTGATCCTCCTACCTCTGCCTTCCTAGCTGCTGGGATTAAAGACATGTGCCATCATGCCCAGCTTCCAGTACATACCCTTTTGTTATCAAGTTTGCTTAAATTTAATCTTACTGTGCCAGACTGCTCTCCAGTGTGGCTGTTCTCATCCCTGTGCCCACCAGTAGCTGTCCATGAGGATTCCTGTGTTCGCTGGCATGTTCTGATTTTCTAATTTCTACCTGTCTTACTCTAAACTTATTTCTGGAGAAAATATCCATAAACAGCTTAGTGGTTTGTTGTTAGGTGCCGTGGAGTCAGGTCTGGCTCATAGCCAGCTGAATGAAACACTCCCCAATTCTGTGCCAGGCATTTGATCTTATTTATGTTTAAGTCCATTGTTGCAGATACTATGCCAATCCATCTGGTGGAGGGTTTTCCTTTTTTTTCGTTGACCTGCCACTCTCCCAAACAAGATGTCCTTCTCCAGGGATTGGTCCCTCCTGACTACATGTCCAAAATAAATGAGATGCAGTCAAGCCATCCTTATTTCCAAGGAGCACTCTGGTTGCACCACTTCTAGGACAGATCTGTTGGTTCTTTTGGCAGTCCGTAATATATTCAATAATAGCTTAGTCTTAGAAAAAAGAGTAAGTTGTTGAGGGTCAGGTTGCTCTACTAGATATGAAGATGTGCCCCAATACTGACCTCCACTGTTTTTTATTACTCTGGTCTGGGGGTGAGAGAAATAGACCGATGAAGCTGACTTGGAGTGCTTAGTGATGTGTGTGCATAGGATTTTAATATGTGATTATTGTGACACCAGAAAAACGGTGAGGAAAGGCTGGAATTGTGGAACGACAGTGTAGGGAAGACAGACTGACCATACAGACACAGATGAAACTGGGTTCCTACCTGGTACCATATATGAAGGGAGACTAGGTAGATTAAAGGCCAGTTTATGAAAAATAAAACTTTAAAGATAAAAAAGAAGCCAGTGACGTTGGTACATATCTGCAGTTCCAGCACTGTGGGGGCTGAGGCAGGAAGATTGTTGTGTTCCTGGCCAGTGTGGCTACACAAGTTCAAGGCTAGCCTGGGCTACATATAGCTAGACAGTATCTCAAAAAACCAAAGACTGAAGATGTAGTCCAGTGGTAAGACCACTTGCCCAGGATGTGCAGATACCAGGTTCAATCGTTAGAACCACCACTGAAGAAAAAAAAAACTAAATTAAAAAGAAAGTGTGACTTAACAGGCTGGTCACCATGGTGCACACCTATAATCCCAGCAATCTTGGGAGGCTGAGATAGGAAGATCATGAGTTTAAGGTGAAAGGTGGCCTATGCAATTTAGCAAGACCTTGTTTCAAAATAAATAAAAAATGAGTTGGGGTACAGCTCAGTGATAGAGCACTTGCTTAGCATGTTCGAGGTCCTGGGTTCAACCTCCCAGTACTGGGGGAAAAAAGAATTATCTTCAAAAGCACACATTTTAAGGTAAGCTAAAATGAACTGTGTCATGTAAAATTAAAATTTTCTGCTTGGTGGACAGGGCATTTTCTCCTTTTTGTTCTTCCATTTTAGGATCTAAATCTGTGGCAGTGTGCATTGCAAGTATGTACTGTTGGTTGGAATCTGGAAGCCTTTGCTTACTAAGTTGCTCCGTGTTAGCCACCTATGAAATTAGAAGCTCTATGTGACAATTACCCTCCATCCCTGAGCATCTGTAGAGGAACAAAAGTCTAGATTAGTGTTTTCTGAACATACTGTCCACATCAGAATTACTTGAGGTGCTGGTTACCCATCTCTTCTTCAGAAGTGCAAAAGCTGTCACACAACAACCTGTAAATGAAGGAACATAGTGGTGTTCCAATAAAACTTTATGGACACTGATACCTTAGTTTTATAATTTAACATGAAATTTTATTCATACAATTTTCACATCATAGAATATTTTTCTTTATAGCTCCTACCATCACCTTTAAAAGATGTGGATACCATTTATAGCTAGCAGACCAAACAGAAACAGGTGGCAGGCCTGATTTGCCCCTGTGAGTCAGTTTGTCACCTTCTGCTCCAGAGTGGTCTTTAGGCAGCTGTAGTTTAAAAACCAGTGCTCTAGCTTATTTGATATGGTTAGCATCATTCCCTGTGTTCTTCTGGGAAAATTCTTAATAATGACAAGAATTTCCATTACTTAGGAGGGAAAGTAGTTCTCAGGAAGGGATGATTAAATAAATGTCTTGTGTAAATCTAATCTAATGCAAATCTAATGTAACTTTTTTTTTAAATTGTTGTTTCAATGTGTTCAGGAATGGGTAATGGAGGGCCTAGGGTAGAGCTCAGTGGTCCAACTTCCCCAGGAGGCACCAAGCCTGGGGTTCAATCCCCAGCCTCCATATACAAGGGAGGGGTCATGGAGATGGAAACCAGTCTTTAAGCTGTCTTTTAATGTCTTAGTGTGTCATTAGAGATGGACTTGATAGAAGTAGAAATAGCCCTTTGGCTGGCCAAAGTAGCAATAGCAAGATGGTTTGTTGTTGTTAGGTACTGTGGAGTTGGGTTCAACTCAGCAACCCTCGTAGGGTTTTCAGTAGGTGATTGTTTCAAGATTGCCTTAGGAATGGACTGCCACATCCTTCTCCCATTTTTGCGGTGCTAGGGATCAAACCAGGATCATCAGGAAGTGCAGAGTGGCACTCTCCCAACTGGGTTAAACCCCAGCCCTGCTAGATGATTAACTACTCTTTTTTTTTTTTTCTGTTGAAATGGATTTATCTGGATAAGTAAGTAACTGCTGCCTTGAAGCATTCTAAGGGTAGGGGCCATATATTGTGTGAAGGTAAAATGTGAATCATTTCATTACACACTTTGAGAAGATAATAAGCCAATTCTTAACTCCAAGAAGGAAGAATTTACTAAACAAGGTTTTTATGGTTTCTTCTGTAAGTTGATAGAATGCTGTTTCAGTTGATATTACAAGAAAAATAACTTCTTTTCCCTTTGGTTCATTGGTTGGGAGACCGTGTAATAATAATTACACCAAGGCAGGCAGGCATAAATCAGGATGGTCCTGGGCAAAAAGCAGAACATGAAGTAGCTCTGTTCAACAAACAGGTGCTATACTTTTTTGTGCTTCTGTTTTTTTCCCCCCATTTCCATACTTGGGGAAGACGAACCCAGGAGCTTGCACACACTTTGCAAGTGCTCTGCCACTGGGCAGAGCCTTAGCCCATTTTTTATTTTTGAGTCAAGGTCTCACTAAGAGGCACAGGCTGTGTCTCCCCTCACACTCGTGATCTTCCTGCCTCTGCCTCCCGAGTCACTGGGATAATAGTCATGTGCCACCACACCCGGCCTCAACCTCAACTTTTAATTGTTTTAGTTTTTTTTCTGGCTCTGTTGGGGATCAAACTTAGGGTCTTGCCCATGCTTGGCAAGTGCTCTACTACTGAATTATACTCCCAGCCCCACTTCCATTTTTTCACAAACACAGATTATAATTTGTAACAGGCATATTGCCTTAGCTTGACCTCACTCCCACCCCCAGTACTAGGGGTTGAACCTAGGTCCTTGTGCAAGTGCTCTACCACTGAGCCTCATCCCAGCCCCTTCCCTTCCTCCCCTCTTTTCTCCTTCACTCTCCCTGCTCCTCCCCTCCCCTTCTCCTCTCTTCTCCCTCTGTGTCCCCCTCCTTCCCTTCCTTCCTTCCCCTTCCTTCCTTCCTGCAGGCTGCTTGTGGCCTCAGTCTCAGGATTCTCCTGCCTCAGCCTCTCAAGTTGCTGAGATTACAGGCATGTAGTCAGTTTACCTTGCTTTTTTAACTTAGTACATCTTGGGCTTTCCCCACTGTTTCACACTGTTTGTGCAGTAGTACAGGTTGAACATCCCTAATCTGATAATCCAGAATACTCCACAGTCCTGAAGTTTTTGAGTGCCAGTGTGATTTAACAAGTGGGAAACCCACCAAATGCAAGTACACTACAAATACTGCGTATAATGACCTTTAAGTTATGTATATAAGGTATGAAACATTATGTATTCTACTCTGATCTTCAGCCTCTCAAGAGTTTTAGAGGGCTACAAAATCAGATATGGACTAGAATTGCATGTGGTTTGGATCATGATATATAGTTAAGTGAATTACAAGTAATGAAACTCAGGCTTAGAGGTTAAGTAACTTGCCTTAGGGTGATGTATATTAACTATTTTGCTAAACAGGTACTTAATAAATGTTAGTTTTCAATGTGTTTTCTTGCCCAGACATATTCTTATCCTTCAGGAGTTTGGAGGAAGATAATCATAACTTCAGAAAAAAATCCCAACAGCAGGTGCCATGGTGCATGCCTGTAATCCCAGTGACTTTGGAGGCTGAGGGAGGAGGATTGCCAGTTGGAGGCCAGAGGCAGCCTGCACAACTTAGACCTTTTCTGAAGATAAAAAAGGGGGCTGGTGATCAGCCCAATGAGCACTAGCCTAGCATGCATAAGGCCCTGGGTTCAGCCCCCCTCACCCCATACTGCACAAAAGAAAACAAGAAAAAAAAATCACAAGACAGTATAACTTATAATGTGATTTAGTTAACTACCTTAGCAGATCAGACATGAGCTATTCATTTGATTTGGCATAGTCCAGAGAAATTTCATAGAAGAAGGTAGAGAGATTGGAGAAGAATTTAAACATAAAGCTGAAAAGGAGGTCGTCTAAGAAAGAAAGAAGGGGTAGCATTAGCATGAAGGTCCCCACTGGAGGCAGAGTGACAGGTATTCGGAAGCTAAGAGAGACTGAGCCTGCAGCCATAGCACCATGGCATCTGATCCGGTCAGATCTCAGAAGCTAAACAGGGTCAGGCCTGGTTAGTACTTGGATGGGAGACCACCTGGGAGACCAGGTGCTGTAGGCTTGGGAGAAGAACCCGGCAGCCCGCTCCCAGAAAACAATCCACCATTGAAAACCCTGTGAATAGCAGAGAAGCACTGACAGTAGTGTTTCACCTGTTGTACCTAAGGTCGCTATGGGTCGGACACCAACTGGAAGGCACCTAACAACAACATAGGAAGGCCTGATAAACAGTGGACTGCTGTGACTTCTCATGTGGTCTGTTATCACTGGCTTCTTTCATTTAGCACAGTATTCTAAAGGTTCATTGATGTCTTACCATATATTAGCACTAAATTCCTCTTTGTTGCTGAATATGCTGTCTTAGGCTAAATCACCTTTTGTTTATCCATTCATCATTTGATGGGCATTTGAGTATTTGCACCTTTGACTATTATGGGTAACGTTGCTGTGAACATTCATGTACAGGTGTGGGGTGAGCACCTCCTGGTCCAGCCCATATGTTCAGATTGGCAGACACTGCCATGCACACAGATAACTAAACACAAGTCACTTGGGACCCTCGAGTGTGGGGTGTGGACTCCTGCGGCCCTGGGGAACGCTGGGGGACAGGAGAAAGGGAAAAAGCCTTGGGCACTTTTGCCTTGCAGGGACTGAAAGCAGCTCTTTGTTGTCTCTCTCTCTCTCTCTCCCCCCCTCTCTCTGCCCTCATAAAAGGGCAGAGAAAAACCCAAACAAGTGTTAGCAGCCTAAGTGCTGCAGCTCTATTTGTTATCTCAGGGGCTGCTGCTCTTCTGTGTCTGGCGCTGGGACCGGAGACTGTCCTCAGCTTCTGACCCTAGGTGCTGGGCAAAGGGACTGTCCTCATCTTGATTATAGTCCTTCAGAGCAATGTCTAGTTGTCCTGGTCTTGGTGGTCTCAAGGAGAGATGCTTCCGTGTTTCTGGTGAATCCAGAGAGAGAGTTCTTTCTTCTGTTGGTAGTTAGATGGAGAGAGAGTGCCCAGCAGGAAGCTAGCAGCTAGCAGCTAGCAGCTAGCAGCCGGCAGCACTCAGCATCACCAGCAGCAGCCCCATCATCTCCAGCCTCACGTGCAGAGCGAGCTTTATTTATATAGCCTTTGGGTAACTAACTGCCTTAACTGCCTCAAGATGGCAATCAGGTGGAAGCTTGAGGGACTAGGTGCAACCAATTTAGGAGTGACATTCAAATAGAGAGTGAAACCAGATGTCACTCCTTGGGTAATCAAGGGGAGATCCTTGATTACCAATCAGGGGGCAAGATGAGGGTTGGATAATTTACTACACAGAGGTTTTTGTTTGGACCTGTTTTATTTTCGTGGGCATACATCTAGGAGTGAAATTGCTGGATCAAATGGTAATGACTGTTTAACATTTTGAGAAACTGCCAAACAGTTTTCTGAAGTGGTTGCATTATTTTACATTCTGATCTAGCCAACATTTGCTATTTTTTATTATAGCCAACCTAGTGGGTGTATAGCCTGCAGCCGTATACTGTGGCATCGGATTCCATCAGATCTCAGAAACTAAGCAGGGTCGGGCCTGGTTAGTACTTGGATGTGAGGCCGCCTGGAAACACCAGCTGCTGTAGGCCTGGGAGAAGGACCTGGCAACCCACTCCCAAAAATCAATCCATCATTGAAAACCCTGTGAATAGCACAGAAGCACAACAGTGTTTCATCTGTTGTACATAGGGTCGCTATGAGTTGGACATTGATTCAACAGCACTTAATAAGTGGGTGTAAAGTGTGGTCTCACTGTGGCTTTGATTGATATTTTTTCATGGCTAATGTTTTTGAGCATCTTTTGATGTGTATTAATTCTGTGTAGATCTTTTGCCCGTTTTAAATTTTTGGTTGTCTTTTAATGGCTGAGTGTTAAGAGTTCTTTATAGTCTAGATACAAATTCCCTATCAGATACTTTCATATCGACCCTACGTACAACAGGAGAAACACTATTGTCAGTGCTTCTCTGCTCTGCGTTATGCAGATGACACGACTGTGCTAGCTGAAAGTAAAGATTTAAAACATTTACTGATGAAGATCAGAGAACATAGCCTTCAGTATGGATTGTGCCTCAACATCAACTAACCAAAAATCCTTACAACTGGGTCAGTATGCAACTTCACAGTAAATGGAGAAAAGATTGGGGTTGTCCATGATTTTGCTTTACTTGGCTCTACAATCAGCACCTGTGGAAACAGCAGTCAAGAAATTAAAAGATGCATTGCTTTGGGAAACACTGTGGCAAAAGACCTCTTTGGAGTATTGAAAAGTAAAGATGTCACATTGAAGACAAAGGTGCGCGTAACTCACGCCATGGTATTTTCACTCGCATCATATGGTTGTGGAAGCTGGCTATTGAAAAAGGGAGACAGGAGAAAAATTGATGCTTTTGAATTATGGTGCTGGAGATTATTGAATATACCATGGAGTGCCAAAAGAACCAACAGATCTAAGAGTTTTATAGTTTTAGTTCTTTTACATTTACATCAGTGGTCCATTTTTAGTAAATTTTTGTGTGTGGTGTGAGGAAGAGGTCCAACTTCCTTATTTCATGTATGTTGTTATTGTTGAGTCGTGTCCGACTCATAGTGACCCTCATAGGGTTTTCTTTTGGGGTACTGGGGGTTGAACCCAGGGCCTTGCGCTTGCATGCTTTGCAAGTGCTGTACCACTGAGCTGCACCCCCAGCCCATTTTTTCTTTTTGCCTCCCAAATCGCTGGGATTACAGGTATGCACCACTATGCCTGGCTATTTTGCGCTTCTTTTGATAAATTCATTCTTACATATTTTATTGTTTTTGATGCTATGATATAGTAGTGGTGGAATTCTTAAAAGTTGCATTTTCTCATTATTTTTGGTAGTTTATAAAAATAATTGATTTTATTCTCTACAGCCTTGTTCAGATAATTTATTAGTTCTAATATTCTATTAGTAGATTCCATAGGATTTTCTCTGTATGTCACTTGCAAATACAGATGGGCTTACTTCATTTTCAATAGATGCTTTTTATTTATTTTTCTTGCCTAATTATCCTGGCTTGAACCTCCAGAATACTGTTGAATAGAAGTAGTAAGGATTGAGATGTTTGTGGTGTTTCTGACCTTAGAGTGAAAAGCCTTCAGTCTTTCACCATTAAGTATTGTGTTGGCAGTGAGTTTTTCAATAGTGTATTTTTAAGAGCCAAGCTTTTTAATTTAGAAGAAGCCTAATTAATCAATACTTTATTGTATGGTTCAAGCTATTTGTGACCTAAGAAATCTTTGCATACCCAAGGGTTATAAAGATTTTCTCCAAAGATTTTAGAGTTTTAGCTCTTAAAGTTGAGGCTGCTATTCATTTATGTTCATAGTTCAGGTTTTAGGTTTAAATGCACATAGGAGAGTTGGTGGACAGAGGAAGCACTTACTGCTAACTTGTTCTTGGATGAGTGTATTGGTGGCAGTAAGTACATGTAAACTTGTAGCCTTGCTGGGTGTGGTTTTGGTACCCTGGTGGTGGCTTTTGATGAACACCACCCTGTGACCATCTGTGGTGGTCCTGTGTATTTACCCACCTAATATGCCCTTGGAGTGTCTAAACCGCTCATTTTATAGTTGTCCTTTCCATTTCAGATGGTTCAAATTTGTCTTCTCCTACTCCTCAGGGAGGTACATGATTTGAGCTGGGCGTGCCAGAGTGCTTCTTCCTTCTTCCCTCAGTGTTTGGTTCAGAACAGAGTATTGACCCCATCTGAACTGATCAGAGCAGTAGTATTTAAGAGGGCTATTTTTGAAGGTCATCTTTCCTCCTGAGGTAGCTATTAGTTGGGTAGGAGTCGTAGGCACCTGATATGTTTATCATGTGTGGCTAGCCTATCCTCAGATGAAGCCAAACCACAGCTGCAGGGCTGGGGAGGAACCCTTAGCCCTCCTCGACCTTTCAGTGATATGGGCCAACCAGTTCCTCTTTGGCTCAGACTCCTTTTGCTACATAACTGAAAAAGTATGCCCTAATGAACTATAATCTTCTCAAATAAAGATCTGTTATATAGGAGTTTCAAATATGTTGTTAGGTCCAACTCATAGTGACCTTATGTACAACAGAATGAAACACTCCCTTACACTATGTCATGTCCTACACTGTGTCAGTGCTTGTCTGATATTCATAGAGTTTTCAGTGGCTGATTGTTTGGGGATTGTTTTGGGAGTGGGCTGCCTGGTTCTTCTCCCACTTTTGCCATGCTGTGGATTGAACCCAGGGCCTCAGAGCGCGCACAGCAAGCACTCCACCAACTGAGCTAAATCCTTATCCTTCAAATATGTCAGGCCTATTTTATTAGTAGACAAACAATAAACAACAGTAACTTTTATATGTGCTGTGGGAAGAAGCTGTTCCTTGTGGGTTTTACAAAAGTTAGGAAATTCAGTTAAATACCCAGGATTATGATACTGTTTTTGTGGAAGACTAAAGTTAAGTCCCCCTATGAATAGCAGAGAAGCACTGACAATAATGCCGGGCATGGCACAGTGTCAAGGAATGTTTCATTCAGCTGTACATAGAGTCACTGTGAGTTGGACCCAACTCGATGGCACCTAACAACAACAACTAAGTTGAGTCCTAATTTTAATGAGAATTAGCTGAACAAAATGTCTGCCTTAAACAAATATATAGATTATTGAGTTGACCAACTTCTTGATAGTATTTTATATGAGAATTAAAACATACAGTGGCTTCACTTTTATAAAGGCAGGTTGTTTTCTGACTGGTCAGGATTTTTAAGCATAGTTTTTATTATGTTAGAATTGTAATTATTTTGTGATATTTTATATTTGAAATTAAAATGAGAATTATTTTTTAATGTAAAGTTTCATAGCAGTTATTTCAAGTATGTATCTAACATAAAAATACAGAATTCATTGTGTAGTGTTGAAATTAAAGTATGCATAAAGCAGTCTTTGGACATAAATCAGTGGTCTCGAAAATGTCTTTTTCCTTACTTGGTTGACTAAGGGCACTTCCACCATTCTTATTTGGTTAAATATAAATTTTAACTTTTATTAAATTGGTAGTTTTTAATTGAGATGATATAAATTATTTTTGTATTGCTGGATTTCATTGTAATATGTACATTAATTACATGGAATTGTACTATATTAATTTTGATCTTTAAAGTGAAAAGATTAACTGTTGGTTATTGAACGGCAAAAAATGTTGCTTTACATTTTTATGATAGCTGTTATCCATACACAATGAAACAATAGTTACTTCTATGGAAGACTTAGCAGTTGTTGCTTTAAAAATAATTGTGTGGTGGCACACACCTGCGATATCAACACTTGAGAGGCTATGGAAGGAGAGTGGCAAGTTCAAGAGGAGCCTGGGCCGCATAGTTCCAGGGCAAGTAGGGCACTGTCTCAAAAAAAGGAAGAAAAAAAAATATGTACATATAACCAGTGCTTCAGGGTTCAGCTCAGTGAGGTGACTGTAGGCCATTGTTAGCTGCATTTTCCAGATGAGGAAAGTGAGGGCCGAATTAGAATTTGTGATTTTCAGGTTCCCTGTGTGGTTAGTTGCCCTGTAAGTGTACTTTTAAAGGTTTAAAAAGCAGTGTAACCCTTTCTTTTAGAAAAGATTTTATGGAAGCCAGACATGTAACTTATCAAAACTGCTTCTTCCCATCTGGAATACAGTTGGAAGGTCATTGCATTATAGTTAAGATATGGTTTTCCTTGTATGTTCCAAGGCCCAGCAACTGTTAAACCTGCCAGTTAAGGTTTCCTGCTAACATTCTATCAGATTCTGACTTGGCTTTCTCCCTTTATCCTTCCATTAATGCCCTGGAAGGTTTCTTGGGCTTGCACGTGTGCAAACACCATACTGCTCCAGTAAGAACTCCTGCTGGATTTGTTTCTTACAGATAAGCAGGGAAAGGGCTCCAGAAAGCTGGGAGAGGGAGGGAGTTCAGAGATCAGGGGAGACCCTGGATTAATGTCATGATGTCAAGGAAGTTTCAAGAAGGCAGGGTTAGGTAGTCCTGGACAAAAAGGTTAATGAAGAACATGGGAAATGGCATTCAATTTCAAGGCTGGAAAGTTACTGATGTCCGTTAAGAGATGAGTTCATTATAGAATGTTGAGGTAAAGTAGAATTGAATCGCATGCAGAAGGGTTTATGTTTTACAAGCAGCAGAAAGTTAGCATTAAGGGTCAGGAGAAAGCTGGCTCAGGAGCTTGAAGGGGCCAAATTGTTCAGGAGTATGTCTCAGGCATTTGAGTTTGTGTGTGTGTGTGTGTGTGTGTGTGTGTGTGTGTGTGTGTGTGTCCCCATCCATTTATTTTCCCTGCATGGGAAAATTTGAACTGTTTGTAACCAGTGTCAGAACTGTTTCTGAAGTAAGAGCCATGAGTTCAGAAACCACCATGTTTATTGGAGAGGGACACATGTGAAAGGAAGGCAGACAGAAGTGGAGATAGAATTCTTCCTGTGTGGAGAATCAAAGTTTGGAGGATCCCGCAAAGGCTACCATGGAAATTGAGGGAGGTGAGAGGTCTGATGTACAAGCAAGACATTCGGTACTGTAAGGGGTTGTTTCCAAAACTTGGCACTGCTGCCAAGGCAAATTATGTGGAATTTCTTTAGAGAAGGTTTGGCACACAGGTGTCACTTCACCTGGCCCTGGGGGGAGAGGATGTCGTCTGTGGCCCTGAGGGCGTGTGAGAACCTGCCAGGCTGTCCTCCCAGGAGATGGCTGAGGGATAGAGGGGACAGTGAAGAGTTGAAAGGGCCTGGGCCCTGTCCCCGGTCCCTTCCTCTGGCAGGTCCCACTCAGAGCGACAGAAGCTGTTCCCTGCAGTGAAGTCTGTTTCAGCACACAGTGGGCTGGTCAGGGCCCCCTGTTCTGTCTTCCCAGGGCAATGGTTGGGCGGGGGGGGGGGGGGCTCTCTATTTACTGTCATCAGCATTTTGTAAAGGGAAGGTAACTTTTCATGACGAAATATAAAGTTGATGTCAGAACGAAGGACAAACCTCTCTGTCACATGCATCAGGAAGAACTTAGGGAAGAATGGGCAGCTTCTCCATGTTCTCCTTACCCTTGCTGCCCCTGGGTGAGCAGCGCCAGCCTGCAGCACTGAGGCTGTTGAGGGAGCAGCTTGTTCTCCTCCTCCCCATGCTCTCGAGTGAGAGGGCGCCTTTCCCACTGCCACATGAGACTTTCCTTCCTTACTCCCCCCACGCTTGCCCTGCATTCCCATCGTTTGTCATGGAGCCCCCCGCAGCTACAAGGGTCATGTTGTTGTTGTTGTTAGGTGCCATCAAGTCAGTATCTGACTCATAGCGACCTTCTGTACAACAGGGGAAACACTATTGTCAGTGCTTCTCTGCTGTTCATAGGGTTTTCAATGGCAGATTGATTTTGGGGAGGGGGTTGCCAGGTCCTTCTCCCAAGCCTACAGCTTCTGGTGTTCCCAGGCGGTCTCCCATCCAGGTACTAACCAGGCCCGACCCTGCTTAGCTTCCGAGATCTGAGGGGATCAGATGCCACAGGGCTATGGCTGCAGGCTACAAGGGTCATGAGTAGGTGCTAATTGCACCATTTTCCTGGGTTGTCTCAGAATTTTGCCAGAAGCATTGAACAGAAGCAAAACTGATCCCTGTCCCCCCCCCCCCCCGCTCTGTCCCCTCACCCAGCACTGCTGGCTACCAGGCGCCAGGGAGAGCTGGGCTGGTGGGAGGCATGTGGCTCAGTACTTGGCCTGCTTTCCATCTTTCCCAGACGGCATTAGAAGGCAGAGCCAGATACTTGCGCCCCCCCCCTCCCCTCCCTGGGAGTTCCCACCTCTTGACTCTCCACATTACCTGCCCAGCCTCCGGACTCTAACTTCCCTGGCCATGCCTGCCGGTGATCCCAGGCTCCTCCACAGAGATGGGCTCCCGGAGGTACAAGTTGGGGCCTCACCTCTGCCAGTTAGTAGCTGAGTGACTTAGGTTAGGGTCAAGGCTCCGAGTCTGTTTCCTCTTAGGAATGGGGAAAATGCCTCTCTCCAAAGTGATACTTAAAGAACCTGCTGTGCCCCTTCGTCCAGTGCACCGAGTGTGAATTTTTCTTGCAGGTTTTTCAAGGCACTGAATGACTCAGCCTCAGTCTGCTCAGCCAGCAGGCATGCATCTTTTGTGTCTAGCATGATACTGAACAATGAGGTCTAGGTAGGTGCTTTTCCTCGGCTTACTGTGCAGTTATAAAGCACATTAGAATTGATTTTATTTTATGCACTCACTGTTCTGGCCCTAGCAGTCCCAGCCGCAAGAGCCATGGGGCTTCCCTTCACTGTCCTGTGAGAGGCCATCCAGAACTGTGTGGTGTGTGTGCAGGCTTTGCGCACTGCCCAAGGGTCAGTGTGCCTGGAAGAGAAGGTGGCTCAGACTCATGCGACTCCTGCCGGAGAGGGAGGGGCGCCTCCCAGGCTCCTCCTGAGACGGCCTGCTTCGCAGCTGTCTGCTGCTGGCCACCCTGTGTCCTGATCAGGTTCCTGTGGGCCTAAGGCTGGAGCTGCTGCTGTCCAGAGCTGCTCACCACTCTTCACCCACTCCATATGGATTTCCACTTCTCAGCGAAGTCATTGGTTTGCCTCCACGTCTTTGTGTGGTGCTTGCTGTCATGGTGAGGGCCCAATGATGAAGCCCTGAAATGGACAGGCCTGCCGATGCCTGTAGTTAACAAATTCTGTGCAGGGTGTAGCCAGTGGTCACAGTGTGCGTTGGTGTTCTTAGCCTCACGTCTGTGTGGTGTTCATTGGCCTGTCTGTAAGTTTCTAAACTTGTAAGCCCCAGTTATTTAAAAAACGACCCAACCAAGGTGCCACATAAACTAAAAGTATTCGTTTTGCTTAAGTATATTTCCTAAATATACAGTAAGCCCTTTGTTATAAGTTGTTGTTAGGTGCCATCAAGTCGGTATCCGACTCATAGCGACCCTCATAGGATTTTCAATGGCTGACTATTTCGAGA